>JAECUM010091229.1:0-22050 GCA_016617855.1 Megalonaias nervosa
TATATATATATATATATATATATATATACATGGAGATAAACAGATAGAAAGCGGCCATAGTTTTAATGGTTAGTTGATTGAATACATTTTATATATTTGATTTTGTCGATTTATGAGCGGATGTAATTCTTTCATAGGCTACGGAAACTTTATGTGGAGCGAGAATAAATATAGGATATTAAAGAAGCATATACAAGACGTTTTTAAAATAGCTGTTCACGCTAGTTATAATTACATGAAATTTACCGGAATCAATCATTCAGTAACTGGTTACATGCATGTCCGTAATGTGATTTGATCATAGCAAATCAGGGAACAATGTATGACGTTTAAAGTCATACCACTGATTTATATATACATTAACTAAAAGGGCATTGATTGCCATATTATAATGATATTTGGATAAATTGCGAATCTAATCCTGTATGCTGATTCTCAAAATAACAGCAATAAATCGCAGAGAATAATTCTAATCGCTCTTTACAGCTTGCGGTTGCTAATGTCCTCTTTGACTATGAGTTAAATGTACTTCAAGAATGTCTCCAGGGGTAACCTAGCAACACGGTTCCCTCTTTGTCCTTTCAATTTAGACTTGTTCGGAAAAATTAGCCTCAGTGACGTCAATCGTTTACATAGGCAACGGCTGACTTTAGTTCGGCTCTGCATCAAATCAGCGTTCAAATTTTACCCTGTACTACTTTATTACACGCGGATATTTATAAAATTGACAAAACAAACGAAACACATGTGGCCGTGTCGAATAACATCTATTTTTTAAAATCGAAGGCACTGTTCTCGCAGAAAGCGACCACTTCTAACCTGTTTGCATGTAGCAGGGCAAGCTTCTTGTAGACTGCTGTATCCAATGTTAAGGGCTTGCATTATAATATTGATCGATTGGATGCTGCTCAGACAAAGTAGACCGCAACAGTAACAAGACAGATGGTGCTTGTTAAAGTTAAGTCACAACAACAATTATGAAAATCATCAGCACGGAAACAATGTTAATGATGTATACAAATGAGAATTGAAGATCAGCAACCGACGTTTGATGTAAATCATAAGGTAAGATCGCTTTTTGGTAACTTTCTTGCCAAAAATATGCTCCGTATAAGCTTCATTTCTATATAGCTTTTCTTTTTTTAAGAAAGTCATATAAGAAACTATTTTTTCAGATAAATCGCATAAATATGAAACTTCGTTTCAACCAAACATGATAAATAATATTTTTCCTTCTTACTTAAATAGGTAAATTCGAATTGTAATATATATCGGTGTTTATAAGCTGCGGCACTATCGATCGCTAATCGATGTCTCCGCCATACTCACTGAGGCGACAAAGTTACGTGGGTGGGCGATACCATCTTAATTGACAACTATACATTGACAGCGTACACTGTCGCTCGATATAAAACTGTCTTACATACATTTAATGGCGTACCTTTAATGTGCCTGCTGCAATATTTCGTCTGTAAAGTCTAATACATCACATTTAAGAAAAAATGTTCGAATGTGAATAATGAACGAGTAATAACATTATATATGAATATAGATTGTTAACGTGTAAATAGTGTAAATAAATGTTCCTTTCTAATACATCACATTTAAAAAAAAAGTTCGAATGTGAATAATGTTATCCTACTGAACGAGTAACATTATATATGAATATAGATTGTTAACGTCTAAATAGTGTAAATAAATGCTCCTTTATTCGCATAAGCTTTTGCTTTTAAGGTTTGAAAAAAACCCAACATATTTCAGATTATGATTACTGTGGTTATCACCTATGAAGCACAAGTAATTGAAGACAATTTCTGTACGTACGTCAATTTACATATGTAAATACATGTATACTTATATAAGTAGGTATGCAAGCAAGTAGATCATAAAAATCACATGGGTATAAGATCGCAACAGGTGGCGACCTCTCTTATAGTTCTAGTGATCCATTTTGTAAAATCGTGCTTCCATTGTTTGCTTTTACGGGTAAATTAAGGAGAGAAACAAAAACGGGGCAACTGGTAATTGTTGCGGATTATACCAAGAAATACATCTTTTATTAAAATCTACTGTTAAATAGAATGTATACGAATTATAAAGCATATATACCAAGTAAAATTTATCTTAAAAATAGAAGAAAAAAAAATAATGTAAGAAAATCCATTAAGATCGCAAGGCTAACATAGAATTAGTACACTTGCTGTTTTAGAGGCTTGGTTTTTGTATCCCCTCATTGCAAATGTCTAGTTTCGTTCTGCACATTTTCACTCCTGATGTACATTGAGTTTGTTTAGACGGAAATTAACTTACTAGATAACTTCTTGCCAATTATTTGGGCAATATCACTAATGTAGCATTAGCTCCCTTATCCAATAAAGCTAATGGTGTTTCTTGTTTATTCCGTTACATCTCTGTTATTTAGAATAAAACAAATTACTTTGGCGATCCGTGAATGTCATGATAGATCGCAACTACCTTCATCCAAGATAGGTCATGATCTGAAGTCTCATAAAGTGCCTACAGTCAGTGTCTTTATACTTTATGCTAGTGGTTACTTTAAGCATTTTACATTGACCATGATCCCCTGGCGCATTATGCGACTCCAGATCTATATCGGTGCTGTTGACAGTTGCCCTTTGATCTATAATTGAGTACACCTTACCCTCTCTTCACCTTGCCGTAGATGACGGAGATAATCTTTTTATAGTAGGATATGGTATCTGCGAGGAAGAGTAACCTTTCTCCCCCCCCCATTTAATTTTTTTAATTTATGTTGGTGACCACAGTGATGATATAAATTCCATAATTGCATCTAAACTATATAGTTATTCTAAGCGGTATTTGCTCATACATTAAGATGAACTCGACCATCGTTATATAATATAAACGACTTATATGTTTCCTTCTGATACGAATATTTATGTACCTTAAATTCTTATTATCCTGAAGTTTCTTTGTTTCAATTTATTTACATTTTCATCTTGTATAGGATGCTAAATCGTGTAATTAGTAGGATTCATTATAATTGATGATTTTTTAATGAGTTACACTGATTATGGAGATATATTCAGTTTTTTTCTGCATGTCGTGAACGAGGAGACAAAAAGAAGTCACACGTGATTCATTATGACAGTCAGTACAATTTTGGATATATTAAGGTAATATAAGATTGATCAATTAACGTAAGATGAGAAAATAATTATAATATCACCAAATCGACTAAAATAAATGAATCATTCTTATTTTTGGACTAATTGTCAATTCATCAAATTGACAGGGATAGGCGATGTGTATTGGATATAGAAGGTAAATACGACTAATGCATATGAACATCGTATTTGCATTGCACTGTAAGTTGTATGCCAGTATAACTTTGTCTTAGATGTTTTTCTTTTCATTTTCATGTGTCGACTTTTTTTAATGGATGTAAATGAGGACTATCTAACAGTCTTGGAAAACGAAAATAAAAACTTGCGCTAATGGTCGTTTTCTCCTTCACCTTATTTAAGAAATCTAGGGATATTACTACAATGAGAAATGATACAACTTTTCATTTTGTACACAAATATATTTGGGATATATACAATGCCATTGATACTCTTCCAAAGTGGTATGTTGAACATCGGTTCTCATGAATTCTTGAATGGTTACCAAAATATGTGACATCGAGTGAGGATTTAGTACAGCCAATGAATTTCCTATTTCACGTGCACATTCACACGTGAAACCACAGGGCGTTAAATTTTGATCGATGTGGCTCAAATTGGATTAATCATGCATAACGATTGATGTTTCATTGTCACACAGTTAAAGGGTGTTGCGACATGAGTAGTGTAGTGGGATACTATAGCCCTCATCATGCCAAAGAAGGAAAATCAGCCTGGGACACTATGGCCCTCCTATTTTTAGACCCAAAAAATCAGCCTGGGACACTATGGCCCTCAATGGGAATTTTGTATTAACACACGCTGGGAGTGTATAGCGCCAAGAGGAATGGAACAGGTAGGGTGACGTCACGGTACTGGCCATTGGCAACAATGTAGCAAGGTAGTACTGTGACGTCAGGCCACCTGTGTCATTGCTATAGACAAACACGAATCAGGCGCGTTCGTGTTTTAGTAGAGTATGTTTTATATATTCGTTTTTTTTTCCCATAGACTGATGAACATCAATCTATCCTACACAAATTATAAAATCGACTAAACAAATTTTTTAGGGAAGAGAGAATAAATATTTACACAAATTATAAAATCGAATAAAAAAAATTTTTAGGCAAGAAAGAATTAATATCTTTTCGAGGCAATGCAGTGGCCCTGAAAAGGGCCGTTGTTTGTTATGTTAACACCATTTCGTTAACATAGAGGGCATCGCATAGGTCTTCTTCTCTTCCTCAAACTTCGTCTAATCTTTGTTCCATAAACCAGAACTCTTTTCAGACAGCCTTGTCTTTCCACATAAGTCCTTCTTTTCCAAATGCTTGTCTCGGTGATCCTAACGATTCTCCATGCTGATCTGACATACATGGGTAAGTCCGTACGGAAAAACAACGACGATGCGAAAGTAGACGATTCAACGTTGGTCCACATCTTTATGACGAGAACAGGTGAAGGGAATGAAGTGAACCGCGTTTATTTATAGTGGAAGACCGAATCGAAACGGATTGAAATTGTTCACCAATCCCAACACGCGCTACAAAATTCAGTCACATCGCTGAGTCTGTCTTCCAATCCGAAGAGAGCTACCTGTGACGTCACATTTCCTATATAGGTGCGCTGGCGTCTGTGCTCAGTGAATCGATGCGACATTGTTTTGTGAAACATGACGGAAACTAAGAAGACAATGAATTGGGGTGCACCGGCTGTGGAGACGAAAAGCGATGGCATAGCAGCGGCTACCAAAGTTAACACAGCGCTACTTCCAGAAGAGGTTGATTTCAACTGGGATTTAGTATATTTTTTTCTCTTTTTCGGAAGAATTTGTTCCGGTACCAGTACCTTCGCCACTTTCTCCTTCTTTACCACACGTCGACGATTTTAAACAAAGACAGAAAGAAGAATTGGAGAAATTTTTACAGCAGCAGAAAGAGGCAGAACAAGCATTTATCCTTGAACAGCAACAGCGAGAAGAAGAGGCAAGAAGGAAACGACAGGAAGAAGAAGCGGTAGAGAAGAAACAAAGGCTAGGAGAGAAGGAGAACAGTGAAAGTCAAACGGTAACGGTACTCTTGGACATTTTGGCCGAGTTAAGAAGTCTGAAACAAATGTATCAGACTTCTTTATTACGACCCAAGAGAAAAAGACCTTCCCGAGCCAAACAACCTAATCCTGTTACTACACCAGAGATACCACCCCTAGTGATTTCTACTAAATCATTGACAGGAGCAAGTCCAGAAGTAGGCCTTGGCCGTGGCAAAGGCTTAAGGCAGTTAAAGCGGATTGCTTTTCGTTCCTGAGTTTGTTCTAAGGAAAAAAAAAACAAACACCCAACGGTCCTTTTCAGGGCCACTCACTTCTTTCGAAAAGAGAGACTATTCATTTTGCCAAAATCAATTAAAATTCAAAATCCCTTGTTTAACCCTATGATCTACGTGTTGTGAGTGTATGAGTGTAGGTCCTTATTATTCTAAACGATCAAAACCAAGAGACACTTACGTTTTTTCAGTCTGGTCTATTCTGGTACAAATTTTTACAATTCAATATCACAACATAACACAATACAACATTTTTAAAAAGTTCATAGACCTCTTCTGTGTCTTTTTTCTTTCACTCTCTCTGTTTTTTAAATTTCTTCACTTTTACACTTTTTTACTTTTCTTCTTCTTCTTCCTCACATTTTTCTCGTCTACTTTTCTTTTCTGTCTTCTCTTTCTGAACGTGACGGGGTTCTTCCTTTGCCAAGGGCACCTCTTTTTCTTCTTCCTCCTCCTGCTCCTGTTGTTTCTTAGGGTACTCTGAAGACCAATGTCCTTTCTCTTTACAATGATAACAAGTATCTTGACTTTTGTCTCTTCTGGCACTGGTCTTGCTTTTTTGACGATCTGGACATTCTGTAGCCCAATGCCCTTTCTTCTGACAGATATAGCAAGTATCTTGACTTTTATCTCGAAAGGAGGAAGAGTAGTCCGTCGGCTTGTCTGAAGAAAACTTTTGTATGACACCTCGCAAAGCTCTAATCAGAAGCTCGATCTGTGTGGGTTCTTCCATCGTGCTGATCGGCTTGAGAGTGAAATGAATACTGAGAGGAAAGTCACCAGCCCTTTATATATGCACTGGTTTGACATGGATATATAGGGGTCCATGGTGTTTCAAATGTTGTCATTTGACTTTTGCAATCAAAATGAAACGATCGCATCATTTCGTAAAAAAAAATAGAAGAAAGTAAGAGGCAGAAACGTGATTTATTGCCTCGCACAGTAGCTGAAGTCTTGGCTCAAATTCATGCCAGCGATTTTGAAGATGAGACGAGTGAATCAGAATCTAAGCCCAGAGAGTCTACACCAAACCAAAGTCCATTACCATCAGTAAACCCTGAAAAGTAATACCACATTCGAGAGACGGACAAACGCTCCTCCAGAAAATTTAGAACTACGGAATACACGTACGCTGTGAAGTTTAAAGATTTCAAGTCCCACGTACCGTTGGAGGAAGCAGAAGGGTTCATCACTGATGTGTGAGATTCTTTGTTAACCACACTGAAACGACAATGTCAAGCCAAAGAAGACGATCGCTTGAGACTTTCCATTCATCACGACAGTATGAAGTCCCCCGTTTGGATCGAGTTTAGCAGCCCAGCAGAATTGACACCTTCCAAAGTCATGGACAAGATTCAACACGTATAACAATATAATGACAAGTTTCACATCACCGATGGAAAAGCGACACTGTTCATGACCCACGTGTCTCTTCCCCAAGGGACCAGACGCAAAAAGGCGATCTTGGTAGACAATCTTCGCAGCATCAAGCGTAGCCTCGTTCAAATTAATAACCCTCAAGACCAGATGTGTTTCGCCCGTGCCATCGTGGTGGGACAAACATATGTCGACAAGAACGACACGACAGAATGGAAAAGAGCCTGGAAAACTATTCGACAATCGAATCGAACCAAACAACAAAAAGAAGCAGAACTCCTGTTACAGCAAGCGGGGATATCCAAAGACACACCCTGTGGCATTCCTGAAATGCAAAAATTGCAAGACGTCTTGGCTCCACGCTACACCTTGAAAGTGCACCCTCAAGAAATGCGCGGATCGCTTTGTTTCGAGGCAAAAATTTCAAAGACGGAAAATACATTCACGTCTATCATCACGATGAACATTTCGATGCCATTACTAGTATCACTGGATTCCTGTCATACGGCTATTACTGTGAGAAATGAGACTATGGCTATAACAATCGAGAGCAACATAAGCATTGCGGATCGAAATGTGAGGGATGTTTAGCCTCTAAGTCCTGTCTGGACGAAGCACAAGAACGAGTGCGTTGCCCGGCTTGTCAGCGCACGTTTGTCAGTCCAACTTGTCACCAACAACATCTAAAGACGCAAGGTTCACAGCAGAAATGTGCTTGTCAGCTCCTGAGATTGTGCCTTACTTGTGGACAAGGTATGCGTACCAATAATGCCAAGGCGCACGTCTGTTCAGGAAAGAAACGATGTCACATTTGTCACCAAACCGTGGACTTGGAACACCAATGCTACGTTCAAAAATACCAATGCCGACAGGAAGAAGATAATGACCAGAAGAAAGGGAATTTCATATTTTTCTATTTCGAATGCATGCAAGAGACTGGCATTCACATTCCTAATTTCTGCATGGCTCACCGAGCGTGCGAGAAGTGCATCCAAGAGCCTATCTTGACTCATTGCCCTCACTGTAGCAAGATTTCTGGAGGACGTGAAAAAATCTTTCGGGAACCGAACACGCTAGCCGATTTCGCCCAATGGATCTTAAACCCTATCGACGAAACGTGGAGCCAAGAAGACATCGAACATTACGGAGATTGTCATGGCTATGCTACGGTGATGGCTCACAGTTTCTCGGGATACGATGGACAGTTTCTGTTGAGATACTATACGGAACAAAGTACCGAACGTCCGAAAGTGACTTTGAACGGAGCCAAAATCATTTCCATGCAAGTGGGTCAAGTGCAGTTTAAAGATTCGATGATTTACTTGGACATGCCTTTGAGTCGCATGCCTAAAACGTTTGGAATGACAGAAATGTCCAAAGGATATTTTCCGCACTTTTTCAATACCGAATCTAATCAACACACCGTTCTACCCAATTTGCCTGAGACTCACTACTACGACCCCGACAACATGCGTACCGAACAACGAGAAGCTTTCTACGCTTGGTACCAGACTCACGCCTCGGACCCTTTCGGCTTTCAGGAAGAAATGTTAAAATATCGTCGTTCCGACGTAGACATTTTACGGCGTTGCTGTGGAAAATTTCGAGAACTGTTCATGGAACACGGAGGGATCGATCCTTTGAAAGAAGCCTGCACCATTGCCAAAGCGTGTTCCTTAGTGTATCGCCAACGATTTATGCCCGAAAACACCCTAGCTGTCATCAGTCCTCAAAGAACCAATTTTGTCAAACGTCAATACTCTGTCAAAGCCCTACGCTGGTTACATTACTTGTGTGACAAGGAAGACAAATGGATCCAACACGCTCGCAACGGAGGAAGCGAAAAAGCCATCGGAAGGTATTCAGTAGATGGCTGCGACTTGGAAAACCCCAAGATCGTGTACGAGTTTAACGGGTGCTTATTTCACGGATGTCCTATCTGCTACCCTCAACGTAACACTAAAAATCGGTTTTTACAACGGACCATGGAAGACTTGTACCAGTCCACTTGTCAGCGACGCTTGAAGTTAGAAGAGCAAGGATACCAAGTGGTAGAAATGTGGGAACACGAGTACGATCAGCGATTGAAAACCGATCCCGAGTTTAAGCGCATCGTGGAAAGTTACAAGCTGGTGGACCCACTGAACCCAAGGGACAGTTTGTACGACGAATGCCACCTGTTTGCTATACCAAACCGACGAGGAGAAAGGAGAGGAAATCAAATACTTGGACGTGTGTTCTCTGTATCCGTACGTGTGCAAATATTGTCACGTTCCCGCAGGGCACCCACAATTGCTGATGGAACACTTTGACGTGAACAATATTCGCCAATACGAAGGATTGATCAAGTGTAAAGTCTTGCCTCCCACGTACTTGTACCATCCCGTTTTACCACATCATTGCCAAGGAAAACTGATGTTTCCCTTGTGCCGAACTTGTGCCCAAACGTGCAACCAAGACCAACCTTGTCAGCACACTCAGGAAGAACGCGCCTTGGCGGGAATGTGGGTCAGCGTGGAATTGTTTAAAGCTCTGGACTTGGGATACCAATTGATAGAAGTGTACGAAATTTACCACTTTCCCAAGACAGAAAAATACCACAAGGGCGACGAGACTCAGAAAGGCATTTTTGCAGACTTCATGAATGCCTTTTTGAAACTGAAACAAGAAGCTAGCGGCTATCTTTCCTGCTGTCACACTCCCGAAGACCAAAAGAAATTCAAAGAGAAATACTGGGAGCAGGAAGGCATCACTTTAGACCACGTTGAGAAAAACGAAGGAAGGCGATCGTTTGCCAAAGTGATGTTGAATTGTTTGTGGGGCAAAATGGCACATCGACCGTGTTTACCGAAAACGGAATATTTGACAGAACCTTCCTGCTACTTTCAGATGATTCACGATAAAACCAAACACATGAAACATTCGTGAGGACTTGATCTTAGACAATTACGAAGAAGAACTGGACGAATTTGGAAATGTCATCATTACGGCTTACGTGACAGCCCATGCTCTCTTAAAACTGTACGAAGCTTTAGAACTATTAGGAGATCGTGTGCTGTATTATGACACGGACAGTTGCATCTACATCGATCGCCTGGGTCAACCTCACCCTGTCATCGAAGGAGACCGTTTAGGAGCCTGGACGGACGACAAGATTCTAAGTTTTGCAAGTGGCGGTCCCAAAAATTACGGCTACGAATACCATAACCCGCAAGGAAAAGTGTACACGGAGTGCAAAGTGAAAGGATTGACTCTCAATTATCGCACCAGTCAACTGGCAAACTTTGGCGTCTTGAAAGAAGCCTTGCAGTCTGGAGAGGATGGAAATTTTAAAGTGACCACCCATGAACCGCACAAGATTTGTACGTTTACCCACACACCAAATCGTTAGCCGACCCTTGGAAAAAGTCTATCAAATCGTGTACCAGAAACGAGTACGGCTTCCCAATCACTTTACTTTACCGTACGGTCACACTGATATTATCGAGCATATAAAAAGGGACAACATGCAAGACTGATAGTTCATTGTGACTACAAACGCCAAGCGAGAAAAATGAATCTTTTCACACATCAAGTATCAAGCAAGAGTAAACTCGAGTACGATGCTGTGCCTTGCGATGGCAGGGATGCCATACGCTATGACCTTAGCGATTCAGTACCACATCATCATGGGAACTTTGCTATAACTACTACTACCATACCTACCATGGAAAGTGATGCTGTGCGTGTCAAACTTGATGGATGCGAAAGCGATGCCACTCGTTATCGCACACCTTTTCACTTTACTGGTTTTCATGGTGGATGTCATCATGGACGGCTACTACCCTACGGATGTCATCCCAAACTGAGCAAACTCCTACATATTTCACCGTACCCTCATCGAAATGAACGTGTGAAAGACGAATATTCGTTCCCTGTGCGTTTGCCAGAATACTGTGACTTTGAAAGTCGAATCCAAACCTTCCAAGAAAAATGGCCAAACTATCTGGGAGGACCTACCCCCGAAGAATTAGCTAGAGCTGGATTTATCTACTTGGGCGAAGAGTATAAAGTCAAGTGCTTCAGTTGCGGTGTGTCACTTCACGCGTGGGAGAAGAAAGATTGCGCTTACCTGGAACATGCTCGATGGTCTCCAGATTGTCACTACCTACCTTTAGTGGGATCTCGTCATTGAAGTGGGTCTACCATGTCGTGTAAGAAACTAGCTACGGGGTTAGGAGTCAAACATTGGACAACCCCTAGACAAGTATTTAAACCCGATGTAAAAAATAATCTTCAAAGATTACCAAACGAATTGCAAGAGAAGATCTACAAGGACATTTGGCAGGGGCTTGCCAGAGCCAAATCTCAATTAGTGACTGTAGAACTTTTATGTCGAGAAATTCACAAGAGGAAATTGACCAAAGTCAACAAAAAAGTCCGATTTCTCTGGATCATGGGTGCGTTCGTTCTACTATTTCGCTTTAGACCATTTACATTTGAAGATTTTATTGACATTCTTGACCGTTTCCTGGAATGGCAGTGGTCAGAAATTACTACGTTCATTACTTTCGCTCTAGGAGAAGTGATTGAGGTAAGAGAAAAGAGGTATAAAAACAGACTACTATGCCACGACCTTTATCATTCGTAACAAAACAGATTCCGTGGAAGGAAATCAATGACACTATGCAAACAGTGGAGGATTACCAACACCTATTACGAGAACAGTGTCCATTGAATTCGGGTCGACGTGTAGTGTGTGTCTTAGTGACTTGCTTTTTGGGATTTCGTTTACCAGCCGATTCCTTGTGGACTCTTTACGAAAAGTACCTACCACTCCAAAAACATGAAAGTGGTCCCTTTAAATGTACACGAAAGACGCATTCTGTTCAAAGCTTTGCGCTTTCATCTTGATACTTCTCAACCTCTACGGGAAAACAAGATTCGTCAACTCTTAGGCACTGAAGATGTGTACGACGACGTGTGTGTAGCTTGTGACTTACACCCTCACTGGAAAGATGTACGTGACTGGAAAAGTTGGGGGTTTGAGGCTTGGAAAAAAGAAGTGTCACACTATGCCAAAGATTTGTAATCCTAAAAAATTAAAACTTTCCGTGAAAAAAGTAACTTTTAAACCAGTGTTAGTGACAGTGCCAGAAGAAGAAGAAGAAGTCGTGACCGAGGAAAACCACCCTCTTCAGGACAGGACCGTGATCGACATCCCTGAAACACCATTCCGGGAGGACTCTTGTGTGATTGTGCCAAGGAGTGTAGAGACTCTCAGAACATTACACAGTACCCCTACGATTTCACCTCTTGATCATCACAAATGTTGTACAGAGACTTGTTTATATTCCACTATGATCGTTTTGATGTTTCTTTTAGTCATGTTCTTAGCCATTTGGCTTTTATGTATTTTTGTCTTTCGTGTTCTTCACTTTTAAAGATGACAATAAACGTGTCCTGAAAAAAGTATAAAAACTCTTGTCTTGTCTGTCTTCGTGTCAAAAGTGACATTCCTTTCATTACTACTATGGCTACCTCTACTGTCTCTGCTCCCTCTTCCTCCACTGTCAAAGTCATTGACGAACACGTAAATCGGACTAGTTGGGAGGCCTTGTATCTTCGCCATCCCTTTAACATGCTCATTGCCGGACCGAGAGGTTCAGGCACAACCGAATTTGTCAAACGTTTGATCGAACATAAACATCATTTGATCGATCGTCCCCCTCAGCGCATCGTGTGGTGTTACAAAGAGTGGCAATCAGCGTACAGCCTTCTGCGAGAAAGTCAAGGCGATTCCATCGTCTTTGTGGAAGGCATTTCTGGCGAGGATGACGGGATCGTGTCTGACCCTAGTCAGACTCATTTGGTTATTTTTGACGACATGTTAGCAGATGACGAAGAAGAAATTAAACTCTGGTTTACACGCAAAGGGCATCATCGTAATGCCAGTGTCATTTACATCACCCACAATTTGTTTCAACAAAGTAAAGCCCATCGTACCATCAGTCTCAATGCTCATTACGTGGTGTTGTTTAAAAGCCCCAGAGATAAATCGCAAGTACAAGTCTTAGCCAAGCAGTTAGGGACGCCTTGGCTGACAAATGCGTACGACGATGCCACTCAAACCCCACACGCTTATTTACTCGTGGATTTAAAACCCACCACTCCCGATTATTTGCGATTTCGTACCCATCTGTTTCACCACTGGTGCCAAGACGCAGGGCCTGTCGTGTACATGTCTCCTTCGTCGACTTAATCACCAAAAAAATCTATAAAAACCTCGGTCACTTGGACTCTGTCTCTCACATTGTCAACATGACGTCCCTTCAGTCTCATCTTCCCATTAAATTGATTCGTGCCTTGTACGGTATCAGTCGCGAAAAAAATCCACAAAATACGTGCTCGTGTCTTAGAAGCTAGTCTCAAAGAAGTCTTACGATGGTTTACGGTGACAGCACGTCAATTACTGCAAGGCATGATTCAGATTCCACATCAAACCAAACGTTTTTTGAGAGAAACAAAGGCCCCTTGACGCAGCTAGCCTATCCTCGCATCGACACTCAAACCAAAAAGCAAATCATTTTGAAACCTGGAGGTAGCGGTTCTCTAGGAGGTGGCATCATTCGTTCCCTCTTAAAATGGGATCCTATTGCTCCCAAAGTCATCCCCAAGAAAAAAGCCACGCCCAAACGTGCCCAGAAGAAAAACAACAAGAGCAACGGTGTCAAGACCAGATCACAGCCTCAGAACAAGAAAAAGAAAAGTCCACAGAAAACAGCTTCTACTCGCAAGAGAGTGTCTCCAGCAACTTCTCCTCCAGCGGTGACACCCTCTTCCTCTTTATCGGCTGTAGCCGCTGTTCACAAAGTACCTGCCCCCAAAATCAAAGTCCAAGAGAGAACGGGTGTGTTACAGAGTTTACTGGATTTGTACAAGCAAGAACTGTCCCGATTTAGTCCGTTGCGAACTCCTCCACGACGTGTGTTGCCAGTCATCAAGTTGATACGACGTAAAGACAATCAGTGGCGACGCATTCTAGTATAAAAAAGACCCGAGGCAAACAATACGGATCAGTGTTTTTGTGCTGCTGCACGTCCAAAGATGTCCCCTCCAAGAAGTGTACACCGTTACCATCGTCGTTCTTCTTCTTCGGTCCAAAAAGGAAAAGGAAAACGAAAAAGACAGTCACGTCATCCTAAAAAGCGCTTAGTCAAACATCGGCGACACTCTCTGAAAAGACACACTCGTCCAAAGAAAAGGAGAAGCCACCAAAAGGGAGGTTTCTTTGGCCCTTTCCTTGAATTCGATAAGATAGCCGATAAGTTTGTCACAAGGGTAAAGGACAGGCTCCAAAAAAATAAGATAAAAGACGCATGTCGAGCCATGGATGTCAGTGTATGTTGTACACCAAAAGATGTCACCTCATCGTCGTTCTCCTGTCCAGAAAGGAAAAAGAAAAAGACAGTCTCGTCATGCGAAAAAACGCTTAGCCAAACATCGACGTCACCCCCAGAAAAGACACACTCGTCCAAAGAAAAAGAGGAGCCGCCAAAGAGGAGGATTCTTTGGCGATTTTGGAAAACACATTGTCACCTTTATGACGAAGCGATAGTCCCCAAAAAAGGATAAAAGACCGTGTGACAAGTCATCGACGTTAGTGTATTTTTGGTGTGTGTCCCGGAATCAGCAAACAAAGATGTCACCCCGCAAAAGACATTCCTCTTCTACCCCCAAAGTAAAGAAAAGGAAAGGACTGCCTCCTCGTTTAGTCAATCATTGGGACATGTTGTCTGTCCTGTCCAAAGTTCCTCCACCCATGCGAAAACAACTCATTCAAACTGCCTCCAAAGAAGTCATCGATACGGTGAGCGAATGTTGTCTGAACGACTTGAAGGCACAATACCTTTGATTAAACATCAGAAAAATTGCTTAGCCAAACATCGACACGTTCCTCGCCAAATGGTCCAAAAGCAAATACCCATTTGTCCAAAGAGAAAGATGTTGGTGCAACGCGGAGGATTTTTACCCCTGTTAGGACTTCTTACCAATGTAGCGAAACCTATACTGAGTGCCATGGGACATATTATACCAGCCCTAATTCCAAGATAAAAGACCAAGAAGATAAAAGGAGGACACTGGAGTCAAAAGATCTCAGACGTGATCCTTGAAATCTGATGGAAGGACGAAAACAAGCTTTAGTCCCTTACAAACGATGGATGGCAAACTGACAAAGGCACCGAATTTCTAAACCAAGCTTTCCAAAAAGAATTGAAGAAACGTGATATTCATTTTCTCACCACCGAGAATCCCGAAACCAAAGCCAGCATCGTGGAACGTTTTCAACGTACCTTGAAAGAACGCATGTGGAAATATTTTACGCATCAACACACTCTCAAGTACATCGACGTCTTGCCACACTTCGTCCAATCGTACAATCAATCTTACCATCGGAGCATAGGGTGTGCCCCCCCAAGAAGTGATTCCTGACAACGAAGTGACCGTCTTCGAGCGCCTGTTTGGTCCATCCCCGTCAGTGCCTGTCCCCAAGAAAGGTGAAGTGTTGGCATCAGGAGACTGGGTACGCATTGGCAAAACCAAATGCACTTTCGACAAAAGTTACTTACCCAATTGGACCAACGAATTGTTTCGTGTCACCGAACGTGTGCGTGGCCTTCATCCTCCTCTCTATAAATTAGAAGACATGAACGGAGAAGTGTTAAAAGGAACGTTTTCTTGCCCGAGTTACAACGTGTGACCAAAAAAGAAGACGACGTGTACGAGATCGAAAGCATTCTCGATCGAAGAACCCGAAAAGTAGGAAAGAAACGTGTCAAAGAAGTCAAAGTACGTTGGAAAGGATATCCTCCCAGTTTTGACTCTTGGATCGACGCTTCGCAAATCACTGACTATAAAAAGAAGTGACCATCATGCCCTTCAACACAACCTCAGCTACTGCAGTGACCACTCCGTCGCCCAGTTCTTCTCTGCAAGATCTACAAAAGCAACCCTTGTGGGTGTGGTGTGGAGAACGTGTGCCTAAAACGTAAGTCGTCTTTTTCTGCCAGATCTTTGTGGTGTATTGTATCATCGGTGCTGCCATTGCCAATTTGAGTTTGCAACAAGGAGACAAACAATTGTGGACTATTTTACTTAGCAGTTGCATTGGTTACCTTCTTCCCAATCCGTCTCTGAAATATTCCTCTAACGGAAACAACAACAACAGCGGGAGTCTTGCGTCCAACGTTAGTCACCAATCCAATCACAACAATCCTCTTTTAGACACTCCTCTGACTTCCAGTGACTCCTCGGACACTAGAACTGTGGAATTATGGACAACCAATTTTACTTAACGTTACCCAGTGACAGTTCCATGGAGGTGTTTCCCAATAACACTTTGTGCTGTCACACGACCAGATTACCTCAAGCCATCCAATTGGATCACGAAGCCCATTGGGAAGTGGCTTTAGTGGAAACGATTCACCCTACACAAATCAAAAACATCGTCGAAAATGAAAACACTTTTACGGTAGAAGTTTATGAGCAACAAGTGCAACAAGCCATGGACGAACCCACTAGTGTAGCTGACTTTATGAAATCACAAGACCCCAAAACTAAACGAACCACTTATTTTTTGAAAATTCCTGCGGGCTATTATTTTAGTGGTTAACATTTGATGAACACCATTGCTGAGAGGTTCAATTTCATGTTTGGTAAAGCCTTGGAGAAAGCCAGAAGAAGTGTCACGATCGAGTACCACAAAATAGCTCGTCGCCTAATGATGAAATTTTCAGAGGACAAAGTATTGGCCCTTACATTTTGTCCTGAATTGTATGACATTTTGGGTGGAGACCCCAAGTTGATCAAGATGAGAAATGAAATACCAGCCATGACCGGTAACTTGGATTTTGCGAAACATTTTTGATTCCCTGTAGAAATGAACCAAGGACTGAATTTGATATTTGTATACTCCGATGTGGTGGAGTACAACGTAGTGGGACACACCTCCGTACCGTTACTGTGTGTCATTCCTTTCAAAGTGGATTCTGCCACGGCTGCTGACGAGGAAGGTGGAAACACCTATCACGTTCACCGCAAATTTGTACATCCTCACTATTTGCCCGTCAGTAAGTCTTATTTCGACACTGTCAACATTACTATAAAAGGAGATCTGGGACAAAATATTTCATTCACCAAAGGGAAAGTCACAGTGAAACTCCATTTTCGAAAACGATTACTCCAACTTTTTGTCAGTCATGTATCCTGTGTACCAAGGAGTTGCTCGACAGCGAGGACATGGTTTAGGTGATATGCTCAAATCGGCCTTTCGTACAGTGGTTCCCGTTTTGAAACCGATGGTGACACGGGGATTGCACGCCTTAAAAGATGCCGCGTTGACGCAAGGTAAAGAATTTTTCCAAAATGTCATCATTGACAAACAAAACTCCAAAGAAGCTTTCTTGAGAGCAGGCACAAATGTCTTGCTTCAAACGGGCAAAGACCTTTTGGGTCGGCGAGAAACTCCTATAAATGCCCTGGGCAATGCCGAGTCAGGCATTCCTGCTTCATTGACGCCACAGCAAGGACAAGGCAGAAAAAGACGACGAAAACACCCTTTGAGAGGACTCCACACCCTTAGAGCTAGAAAGTCTAAGAAAAGAAAAACTGTCCGAGAGTTAGACGTTTTTGATTATTAAGAAAAAGAAAATGATGCACTGAGAGTCTTGTGCTTGTTCAAAGTCGGAACTGGATCTGTTTGCCATGCCACCCACCATGATGACGATGCAAGAATCCCAATGGGTCGAATTTCATCCTGTCTCCTCTTTGACGGATTCAGCTCCCATCGAGTTTGAAATCAAAGGACAGCCGGAAGATTATCTCGATCTGAATAGCAGTTACTTGTACCTAAAACTGAAAGTGATCAAAACCGACAACACCAATCCGGGAGCCGATGCCAGAGTAGCTCCCGTCAACAATTTCATGCATTCCTTGTTCCGCGAAGTGGATTTGTACTTGAATAACAAACTGGTCAGCAGCAGTATGGATACTTACCCTTACCGAGTGTACCTAGAAAATCTCTTGACGTACGGAAAAGAGGCCAAGAACACTCATCTGGATGCTTGCATGGTATGGAAACCTGACACCGCAGGTGAAGACACGTTTAACGACACAGCCCTGACAGCCGATGACAATCCTCACAATGTGGGTTTTAACAACTGTCGAAGGAAATTCCTGCAAGGTCGTAGTTTAGAACTGATGGATCGCTTGCATTTGGACATGTGGTTGCAAGACAAGTATTTGCTGAACGGAGTGGATATTCGCCTGAGACTCAATCGCAGCAGTGTCGCTTTCCATTTGATGGCTTATGCCAACGAGTACAAAACCATCATCCAAGAAGCCAGACTTTACGTGCGCCGTGTAGAAGTGTTACCTAAAGCGGGAAACGACATCAGTCAAACATTGAGCAGATCGACCGCCAAGTATCCGATACGACGTGTAGAAGTGAAAACATTCACCATTGCTGCTGGACTCCGATCCAAGATCGAAGATCATCTGTTCCAAGGACAGTTACCCAAACGTTTAATCGTTGGCATCGTCGGTAATGGAGCCCTCAGAGGAGCCCACGATCAAAATCCTTTCCAACTTAAGCACTACAGAGTGTCCAAAGTCGAAGTCAGTCGCGATGGCAAGACTTTGTGTACCAGATCCTTCGAACCTAACTTTGCCCAGAAGAATTACTTGAGATCGTACCTGTCCCTGTACGAAGCTACGGGGCAACTAGGAACCAACACCAGTCACGGTATTTCGTACGAAGATCATGTCAGAGGTTACACTTTGTGGGTCTTTGATTTCACTCCAGACCAAGGCAGCGACGAGGGACATTTCCACCCTATAAAATCCGGTCAACTGCATGTGGAACTTCAGTTTGCAGAAGCTCTCACTGAGACGGTCAACGTCATCCTGTATGCTGAATTCGATAACACCATAGAAATCAACAGTTTGAGAGAAGTCATTCTAGACTATTAGACACAATGGAAGACTCCTATCCCTCTTTAAACAGTGGAGAATCTTTGGACATGGAATGGGAGGATAGCGTGAAAACAGAACCCCCAGACGAAGTCAAAGAGGACGAGGTAGTCGTCAAGTCCAGATGGGCAGAACAAGAACAACATTTAGTGTCCTGTTTTGCTAAACACCTAGCGAATACCATTACGGAATTGTCCAAGAAATATTGTTACGGATGTCAAAACGATCATCCCAGTCAAATTCAACACGATAAATGTATGATGATAAGTCAAGAAGAAAAATTGGACGAGTATCTGGACGACGCTTGGAGTCTCATCTCAGAAGAAACCGTGTTGCATGAGTGGTATAAAGGCTTGCGTGATCATTCCTGTCCTCCACTGACTACTCTAGAGATCTATCGCATCGAAGCTCTCTTAGCCCAGAGTGCGGGGACAAGGCAAAGAAACGGATACTTGACAGATCGTTTCAAACAAAAAGTCAGAATTGAATTGATGACCTATCATTACCTGTGAAAAAAACAAAAACAACACAACAGAACATGGATACCTGGGAACTTTATTACCTTTTGAACAATAGTTCGTATACTGCTTCTTGGAATCCTGTCGTGTGCGCTAAAGATGAACTACCTCATCGCAAACCTCAAGACCAACAAGCTTATGTCATCAACACGGACGAAAGTCATCTTCCAGGCACTCACTGGGTTGCCGTCTACTTCCCTCAAGAGAATTGTGTGGAATATTTTGATTCGTATGGATTACCCCCTTGGGAAGACGATATCATTGACTTTATGAGAAGAAATGCCCAGACGACACGATACAATAATGTGAAATTACAAGGCACAGATTCCATGGTGTGTGGACAATATTGTGTGTATTTTCTTCATCAGCGCAGTCTTGGATATCCTTTAGAACATTTAGTGACTTATTTTGATCGTCACTCTTCTAGAAACGATGAGAAAGTAGATCGATGGTTTTGTGACCATTATGGTTATCTTTTGTCTTTAGCTAGAAAACGTAGTGTACATCAATGGCCTCATGACTTCCATCAATGGAAATCTCACATGATTTCACAACGTTGTCAACCTTGTCAAAAATAATTTGTTTGATGTTACTTGTTACTTGTGACTTATGACTTGTTACTTGTTACTTGAATAAAAATGTTGTGTTTTGAAAAAATGTGTCTGTCGTTTGTTTTCAAAAAACACTGTGAATATATGCTCTTTGACTTCTTTCTATCCCTCATCATGACATTCGCTATCATAGCATTCCGACACTAAAACCAAGTAGGGATGTTTTCTATCGCGTCCGCGTTTGCACCATATAAAGCGGGTGGGTCTCCAGTCTGACCATTCACTGTTGACTCGTCAACTTATGAAGATGCCTTCCAGACTAGCCCAGCTGAACGAAGCTTACGTCAATTTACAGCGTGTCAGGCTAAACCTGATACCGAAGCCTGAAGAAATAGAGAATGTTAGGATGCTCTCCACAGTCCAAGGTCTAATAGAAGAGATGTTTAGAGAGGAAATTAAAAAAGAACAAGAAGAATGGACTGAGAAATACAGACTTCAGAAGAAGCAGAGAGAAGAACAACAACAGCGCAGCAGCAGCAGCAGCAGCAGCAAGAACCAGACAGAGGTTTTGTGGACTGTCGAGTAGACACCAAAGAATTCTCTTTCTCTTTTCGCAGAAGCAGACCGTATCCAATAGGAAAGCCTACTGCCAGACGGGGACGCAATCTTAGACAGTAAAAAAAGATTGCCATTACTTCCGTGAACAAACAAAAACAGCCCTTTTCAGGGCTACCCAATACTCTCGAAAAGACATACTCATTCAATTTGCCAAAATTTGTCATTAGAAAATAGAAGTGTGTCTATAAGCACTTCGTTTCTTTTGTCACTAAAACAAAATATTTGTGTGTTTGTATGTTTAAAAAAAAATAGAAGTGTGCCTATAAGCACTTCGTTTCTCTGTCTTGTCCAATCGTGTCTGCCTGTGTTTTTAAGTAAAAAGTAAAAAAGTCAACGTGAGTGCTTCTTTTAAGTCCGCGTGTTACATGTGATGGTAAATTTGAGTGCTAGGGAATGTTTACTTTCACGTCCGTGCTACAAGTATATAAATCGGTACGATCGTCAGTCTGGTTACCCACGTTGACGTAGCAGCTGCAACAACATGAGCAGAATAACAAAACTACTAGAACTCCAGATGCACCTGGAATATGCCAGACGTCTCCTGGATGAGCTGGCTATGGAGGCTATAGCCGAAGAAGCCAGGCTTGAAGAGGAGGAGAAGAAAAAGAAAGAAGAGGAGCTGAGAGGGATCCTACCTCACCTCATGCTAAGACCTCTGTGTGAGGTCAAGCCTGAGGTGAGGACGCCTCCACAACCGCTACCGCCAGTAACACCAATACCCAGAGCCGCTGTCCTCCAGACAGAAAACTGGGAGGAGGAATTGGAAAGACAGAGGCAAGAGTGGGAGCCTCGGCGTCAGCATCCCAGGGTGCTGAATAGAAGAAGAAGAAGGGAACAAGTGTTCACTATCCCTCAAACTGAGGAGTGGGATAGTGAAGCCAATCACCCTCCCTCTGCGCTCCCAACCACACGCATCAATTGGGAGCAGGACTGGAGCCGGCGATGCGTGTGTGGTGCCCGCCCTGGGAGATGTCACCATTAGCCAGGTGCATCTGCAGTTTAAAAAAACAGCCCTTCTCAGGGCTAACCAGATCTCTAGAAAAGAGAACCTATTCAATTTGCCAATTAGTGTGAATGTAGTGTAGTGTGAATATAAACACTCACTCTTTACTGATATGTGTGTGTGTGTGTGTGTGTGTGTGTGTGTGTGTGTGTGTGTGTGTTTGCATGCGCGTTCGTTGGTGTGAATAGTATATGGGTGTGTGTTTTTCTTCTCTTCCTTCGTTGGTGTGATAGTATAATGTGTGTGTTTTATGCTTGCTCGTTCGTTGGTGAGGATAGTATGTGTGTTTTATGCTTGCTCGTTCGTTGGTGTGGATAGTATATTTGTGTGTTTTATGCTTGCTCGTTCGTTGGTGTGGATAGTATATAATATGTTTTTTTCTCATCCCGATTGTGTGGATGGTATGTTTGTGTGTTTTATGCTTGCTCATTCGTTGGTGAGGATAGTATATTGTGTGTGTTTTATACTTGCTCGTTCGTTGGTGTGGATAGTATATGGGTGTGT
>JAECUM010091234.1:0-25362 GCA_016617855.1 Megalonaias nervosa
TTATGCGCATCCTCCTCCTCTTTACACCCAAATTTGCGTCGTTTGATATATCCGGTTCTCACGCAAGTGTCCACAACATCAGGATGAAGCTCGTTGATTATTGTCTGAATGAGTTCCTGAAATGAGATGACAGCGGCTGTAACCCATTCGTTTCCTGACTCAGATGCTGTAAGATGAGAGAAAGCAAAATAGGGTTTCTAAAAGACTGAAAATTCAGACGAGGCATAGACCGAGAACTCCGACCTGTTACCGGTGCTTCCTGCTAAGATGGATATGTGTCCGTTGTTATTTTTAACAAGGCGTGCTTCCTTGTACTGTAATGTGGTCACCTCAGTGTCTGATACAGGTGGGTAATTGGTGATCATGAGCCTTGTCCGGCTGCCAGAGAAACATTTCCAGTGATGGTTCTGCCCGTCAGCGATAATTTAGTGTTGCCCAGTGACATACGCTGAGAACAACAAATCACCTACGTATTAGCCATTGCAGTCAGCGGCCACGTGATAGTTAATTCCGACAACACTTGGCTGAACATTAAAATGAGCGTGACACCCGTGTTGGTTACCATAAGCATGGTTGCATAATCTTTACTGTTGACCCTTAAACCTTCAGCGGCGGTTTGTATTGTGATGGGTGCGTAAGCTCTTGCAGAGTCTCTATCGATCCAGATGGACCTGTCGTTGGTCCCAAAATGATACGACATCGTGATCCTGTTGTTTAGCCCGTTATACACTCCTACCTGCCAGGGATTTTGTGAGGTTGTTCCAGAAACAGGCGAAGATTGGACTAAATCCGCTAAAATGTGTTCTGTGATCGATAACGTGCCCGCCACCGACACATTTAAAGAGATTTTCCCGCCAGTTTACTGTGTTTATCGGCTAACGCCACCTCAAGATCTGCCGAACCGCCAGGGAGGACACGAGAGCCTGACCGGAAGCCGGTATAAAACCTTACCGCTCATATAAATGTTTCCCCGTCATCTCACCCCAAGACAGTGATATTTTGGTTTGGGCTAATCACGGCACGTGGAACCACCTTGCGGCGTTATCATCCGGTGGTGGATAACTTACATCCTGTAAATTGCTGATGCTATGTACATTCATATTAAGAGATCTCATCACCATATCTCCAGTACGGTTGATTTTTTCTCCATTTCTTCCTGGACTCCTAAGGCGCAATCTTCTGTCCCTACTAATGAGGCAAATGATGTGTATGGCATTATTTATAAAAGAAAAATGAACATCATTATTTTCATTCCAAACGAAAAAGAAGCATAAACATCATTTTTTCTGCCTGATTGTCATTATATGATCGTGGATACTATCGGCCGCGCTAAAACCAATTTGCTAATGAATTTTACTGTTGAATAACATGTTAAATTACAACAGGGTGGTGATTTGCACGCTCAGTCCCCAGCAGAATAAATTGCAGACGCTACCTGAGTTCAATCATTCTTTATACAGTGCACTGCGTGCACCGACTGCGAGCGCGTCGCACACAGAGGAAAACGATCCCGTTTTTACAATTACCGAACCTACCGAGATATATCCGGTCGAACAGGTGCAGGATGCAGACGGTCATCAAATTATCGTGTTTGACCATATCAAAATCAACCGCGATAACATGACCAAAATTTGCGAGTATTTTCGTTTTCACATAACAAGGACTGCAGCAGTATTTATTGAACGCAGTCTTATTACGATGTACCCAAACACATACGTCGAAACACTGATTGTTTTCTGCCTTTTCTCGACCTGGACAATCATCCATATTTTTTAACAAATCCTCTTCGACAGGTTCTGGCAACAGTTCTGTATCCAGAAGGTTTTGGCGATCAAGCTTTGCTGGATTCATTTTTATACCTATCAAATTTATTTAATTGGAAAAACAATCAATTAAAAAAACAGTACTGTTAATAGCAATGGAGTTCAGACAACGGTTCCAGGCCTTTGCGGGCTTTGACAGAAGTTTTTACGCGTTCTTTGAAGAGTTTGTTCCGATCGATGATATCGCTGACAAATCGGAAGCGGATATACGAAAAGTTTTAGCCTCGCAGTTGGAGGAACATCGCAGCGTTAAATTTAACGTGATTGTACAGGTAGTTTATAGTAAGTTTGTGGAAGACGAAATCGGATCTTTATTGTCACTGCAACGAGTGCTCTTTAATGCCATGGATGTGGATGTAAAATCTCTTTGCGAAAAATTAGATGAAGATATCGAGAAATTTCAGAGAAACGGTTCTGGTTGTGTAATGGTGGGTGTGACAGAATTAGTGATGAACACGGTCAAGTATAATCCGTTCAAGGCAAGTTCCTGGTTTCCGCTACCTCCTCATGTTTCAGCAAGCAAAGTTGTATTAACGTCGAACACAACGACAATAAGTGTTTTATGTGGGCGGTGTTACCAGCACTTTATCCTGCGGAGAGAAATCCATAAATCAGGAATCATTATAAAGCATATCAGAACACGCTCGATTTCACAGGAATTCAATTTCCACTCCAGGTAGAGGATATCCCTAAATCTGAAAAACTAAATAACATCGGTATCAATTTGTGTGGTATCAAAGGGCACTTCAGCAGCATTTATCCGTTCAGGTTATCCAGCATCAGTGTACCGTTTGGTGGCATCGATCTCTTATACGTTAATAAAAATGGCAACGACTGTAATCAAACATTTTTCAAGGATCATGAGCGGACAGGTATCAAAAGAATCAATGCCAAATGTTGTTGTTTTTGGGGGTGGGGTGGTGGTTGCTTTCTTATAACAATGGTTAACAGGTTTTACAGTTCAAAAAAAGTAATTGGTCATGGCCTCTATTGTGTCAGCGTCATGGCGATGAAAGAAAAATAAAATGAAAAAATAACCTTTAAAACGTTTGACTGCAGATGAGAGTTCCTTTTGTGGTGGGCGCAGATTTCGAGACGTTGTTATCTCCTTTGCCTGTTCAAGAAAACGACGAGACCACTGACAGATCATGCACAATCCCGCATCAGGAACATGTGCCTTGCAGTTTCGCGTACAAGATTGTGTGCGTTAATGAAACTTATAATTCCGGGGTGAAATTGTATCGTGGACCGGACTGCGTCGAGAAATTCTACAATCGATTTTACAGGTTCCGATGATTTACACAACATGACAAAGTCGATTTCCAGCGCTATAAATTGCTCCATCTGCTGAAAACTGCTGCGTGGTGACCAGGGTCACTGGCCAGGGTCACCGGGATCGCGGGCGGGATCATTGTCATTACACCGGCAGATATGGAGGAGCTTCTCATAACAAATGTAATTTACATTCTGATAAACCTTATTTTGTTCCTGTGGTGACGCATAATTTGCAAGGGTACGATTCGCACCTGATCATGAAATGTTTTGGAACGTTTTCGCAATGACTCTGACATGAAGGTTATTGGAAAATTTAAAGACAAACTCGTTGCCAATAGCGGAATTTGTCCGATTGCGCAGTAAAATATACTCGGTTAGATTAGCAGGTGGTGATGTAAAAAAAACTCGCTTAGGGAATAAAATGTCGTCAAAAAGTCCCTGCCGCACGATCATTATATGGCGGCTTTAGGGTGATTTAAACTGTTTCCTATAGTGAACACGATCAGATCGAATTATCATAATCTGTTTACATATTAGCTCAACAAAGTGGGTTTGTATTGTTATAATATTATTGAAGATGGTATTACAACTTTGGCATATGGCAATATGGATTCTTTACTGGTTGATCTCGGATTGATGTGAACAAAAGTAAGTGACTTCAGTGGTAGTTGAGGCACGAGTTTCACGGGGAAGGGAGATGCCGGTCCCGACACATGACATTGATCAAAATAAACTTGTTATCATGTTCTATTCCCAGAATCACCAAATCATATACTCGGATTGATGTAAACACCGGTGGTAGTCCAGGTGGGATGGCCGAAATCGTGTGTTCGGACCGAGACCAGGCATGGGAGCATGGGTATAACATCACAGCAAAACGAACCTGTTTATCATATGTTGTCATGTAATGTGCCCGGAACTGCACGTGTTCAAAGTTGGAACCTTTAATTAACATATCCTAGCGACGATGTTCAAAATAAATCTTTAAATCATTCATACAAAGCGTTAGCTTTTTTATTTTCCATTGGGACCTTCTACCCTTGCATAATTTTGAATGCGCGCTCTTTGTCACAAATTCGCAAACTCGGGGCTCGTATTATTTTGATCACACTTTTTATTTTGTAATTACGATGCATGTTTGTTATCATGTTCTATTCCCAGAATCACCAAATCACATACTCGGATTGATGTAAACACCGGTGGTAGTCCAGGTGGGATGGCCGAAATCGTGTGTTCGGACCGAGACCAGGCATGGGAGCATGGGTATAACATCACAGCAAAACGAACCTGTTTATCATATGTTGTCATGTAATTATATTTGACGTTTTACAAATGGAATTTACTCGTCCACATTCTACATCGCTAGACGGTGCACGAATACCACAAAACCTCAAGGCCAGAACTCAATCAAAGAAGGCTTCATTTTCTACCTTACTTGAAAAATCAAAGAAAGAAAATACTCCAATCGGACGAATAGTGTTTATATCATTTCCTTTACTGTAAAGGTCCCGTTGATATTTGTAAATATACAACATCTTCGTTCAATTATTCCGGACAAAATGTTTTCAAAGAGAGCACGTTTTTGATTCGTAGCTTTTTTATTTTTATCTATAATGATTATTTTCGTTTCAGTTCGGTTCTATTAAATAAATAAATAAAAATAGTGATGACTACTCTTATTTGATAAGATACCTAAACCTTAATTTTCTTTTCTTTTTTCTTTTTTGTACTATGACCTAAGAAGAGTGTCATACAGCGATAAGATTGCTGGCTGCATGGACCCCGTTCATTCCTGAGTTGTGAAACTAAAATAGCTCATCTCGCCTCATGAGTCACCATGTGTGTTTGTTTTGCTTGGATTTTTAAAGCAGTTTTAACAGTTTCAGTCATATCGCTACGATGTCTGCAGTGTGGCAGTTTATAGTGATGTCTACCAATGGGGCATCGTGCCTCAGGCACGTAGTACCATGTCCTACCTGGTCACATTATCCTGACACCAGGCACTAGTACCATTTTTATAAGTCTTTGATATGACTCGGTCGGGGGTCGAACCCGCGACCTCCCGCTTCCCAGGCGCACGCTTTAACCACTTAGGCCACCGGAGTGGTCATGAGTCATCGTTGTGGTATGGTTTTGGTCAAAAGTGGTTTTTATACCTGAGAAACAATGAAAGGTCTGTGAAAATTCTTTCAAAAGTGATTTTCTGAAAACAGGTTGGTTTGACATAGAAAATGAGAACGCATTGATTCTTGTAATACTACTATACTGAACCAAGTGAAACATTTGTGCTAAGTTCCATCTTTAGTTGTGTTATTTATCTGTTCAATAGATTGATCCTCATTGATCTTATTTCCTTCCATGTAAAGTAAAAAAAAAAAATATTTACTTAAACTTCATTTATCCGAATATCTTTAACCTCATTGACGCTACATATCGTTTTAACCGTACAGGCCTTAAACACGTTTCTCTAATTTTCGAGATTGAATCGAGTAAATCGTAATAAGAATTTATTTTACTGAGAACGTTAATGAAAACGATGTAACATTGTTTTTCTCTTGATTTTTATTACTATTTTCGACATCTTTCTTTGTCATTTCCATAGATTTTCCTGTCTTTCTTTTCAAAACATCTGCTTGCTTGTATTCGGATTTAACAACAGCAATGTTCACCGGAACTTATTCATATTGCAATAGCAAAGACAATTTCAATCCCTCGAGCTTTATCTAGAAAATCTTGAAATCTCCGTAAGAACCTGTGAGAAGTACAGTCAATTTTGAGAAGGGGAAGCTTGTCTAATGCTAGCACAAATTCTAACAAAATTTACCACCCCACTCTGCACCCTCGCCCTCAAGACTTTTGACTCCCCCCCCCCCCAACTCCCCACAAACACAAATTTAGAAAACGTACTTTCTGTAATTGCATAGAGATATAAAGGTCCCTGTTCATCCCATAGAGCCTCGGCAGATCAAGGTCTTTACGTTCAACAAATAATTTTTCATAGGGTAGACCCATATCTACTCGTTTATTAAGCGATGCTCATCATGATATATGTTGTCTGCACTCGGACGACACGTATGCATTGTAATTAACACGTCAGTTAGTGGACCGTTATGTGTTATTAAAATTCATTGAAAACACTCTTTTCTGCCAGATGAATGCGTTTTGCTTAAAATTGTCCTCGAAAAGAAAGCATGGACAATTGTGTGCCAGTTCGTTAAATAACCTTTGATTCTGGGTCGGCACCACTCTCAGTTAAGCCACGAGAGAGAGAGAGAGAGAGAGAGAGAGAGAGAGAGAGAGAGAGAGAGAGAGAGAGATGCGGGGCAAATAACAAAACTTTCCAAATGACCTGATTATTGAGATATGGTATTTGCTGTGTAGAAATTATTTCTGGTAATATGCCAAACATGATACAGGTAACGACGGCAGTCTAACCTAAATACGATATCTACGGGTAACATTGTTAACAAAAGGACCTTAGGTCTCGAAGCGCTGAGGCTAGTCTGTCTAGTTTCTCTACCGTAGTTATACAGGTATTCAAAGTGTATACAGATTCGAGTCACTTATGTTGTGAAGTACTATTAATTTTTAGGCTGAATACCGCATTCGTGGACACAAGGGCAGTGGCGACATTGGTGGGGGGGGGGTGACAATTACCCCGTGTGCCAGGCAAAGGAAGTGCCGTCGGGAGTTTTTGTTTTCTTTTTCTTTGCGTCGGAAGTTTTCATGGTATTTCACCTCGCCTTAGTGTAACAGGACAATTCGTCACAAAACTCATGTTTAGATTGGGGAGGATGGACGGAGGCTGGCAATTGACATCAAAACTGTTCTCTAAGGGAGCAACTAAAGAACATTGCTCCCGGGCGCATCGGTAAGGTCCCCATGAAAGAACATTATCCCAGGGCACACTGGTACGGGCGCCACAAAGGACACATTGTTAGAAGTCCCTGACCTCAGTTGGCACACTCACTATCTATAGGAAAAGTCGTACAGATTATGTACGTGCATTAAACATACAAACTGTTGTTTTAAAATTTAATACAAATTTTGTTGAACCAAGGTCAATTCAACCCTGATTATTGAATGCTCTGCACCTTAACTGTCATCAAGAAACTTCCAGATGAAAATTATCGATTGCTATCGACTTTTACATGATAGCCTCGTACAAAACTCGCTTAATAAAGGTGACGTCGGGTCTAATCGTCACAATACAGGGTAGTACGAATTGTTTATCCCCACGCGCATTTTTCGTTCAGACATCACAGTGCGAGACGTTCAATCCGGATTTGTACTGGATCACACGTGTACTGGATCACGCGTGTAGGTTCATCTCATCTAAAAATGTCTACGCATTTTAACATTGATTTTGCCGTAGGTATTTCTCGCGGCGTGTAAATAATTACATTCCAAAGGAAAATGGATGTACGAGGATCCAAATAAAGACAGTAATGGCCATTTAGAGGTATGCAGAATCCAATTCTGAAAAATGGCGCCAATTGCTGAACTAGTCGATGTTTATGGCTTTTATGAGTTTTACTTTGGCACGCCGTGTGTACTTGGTACCTGTCGCATAATAACTAAGTTCTTGTACCCGAGATTTATATATAAAGCATTACCTAGACCTGAAATTATGTTGGCGGTGTTGGTAAACTTGGATCGTTGTAATGATGTTAAACAAAGCTTTAATCAAGGAAACTATCTCATAATAACACTAATGGGTGTGTCTAAAAGTAATGCTAAAGTTGTGAATTTGTCCCAGAATTTAACGGAAACTGAAAAATATCCCTGAACATTAGATTCGTCTGGCTTAGACTAAAAGTAGTACTAAAATTACAAAAACATCCCGGACTCTTGTGGAGACTGAGAAAATATGGAATATTGCTATTCAAATTGCCAAGATGAAAAGTAGCAAAAAACTTCCGAAACTGCACCGGACTTTAATTGAGACTGAAATTTATCCGGATTTGTTTAATTATTAAATTCACCTAGAATAAAAGTAGAATTATTATTCCAAATCTTTATCGGATCCAAAAACATATCCGTGGGTTTTTTTTTTTTTTTAATTTTGTTATTTGGTTTATTTATTTATTCATTTATTTATTTATTTTTTTAACTTGGCCAATGGGCCAATACTAAAAGAAGTAGTAAAATTCTTTACTCAAATGGTCTTAAGCAGTTACTGAAAACCTGTCCGTAAAAGTTTAAAATCAGGTGGAGACAAAAAGTAAAACTACATTTCTCATCCAATACAGCACATATACAATCCAGTACCCGTTAATAGTAGTACTAAAATTACAAAAATATCCCGGACTCTAGTGGAGAATGAGAAAATCCGGAACATAAATATTCTAATCGTTTAGACTAGAAGTAGCATTAAAATTCTGAAATTGTACCAGACTTTTATGGAGACTTAAAATCATCCGGAATGTTTATTAAAAACAATTGGCCAAGACTAAAAGTAGTACTGAAATTATGAAATTCATACCGACTTAAGCGGAATCTGACGAATGTCCGCAATGAATTTAAAGTGTGGTCGAGGCTAAGATTATACTACGATTTCAGAACTAGTACAGAATTTAGCATTGATTACAAATCAAATTTTCCCTGAAATATTAAAAATTTACAATATTTGTTGCAAATTCTCAAAACATTTTACAACTGCGAAATATAAAATTTAGTTTTCTCACAATGAAAAAGGGTAGTGTGTAAATGAAGGAGATGAAATCGTACAGTCTATCCATAACATAATATCCAACACCCAATACTCACAATGCAAAATGCCTTGTGTAGTGTCTAAAAATCTACACTTAGTATCAAAAGTAGTAGATGTATATGAGGTTTTAATATCAAAGAGTGTTTTAGGCCAGAAAACCCCCACCCCCTCTAAAATAAATATATTATGACATTTTCTCACCACCTCAGAGACCCCCTCTCCCTCAAAAAACCACCCTCCAACAAATTTTTATCTCAGAAAATGATGATTAATTTGAATCCCAAAGGGGATTCTAGGCCAGAACTCTCACCCCCTAAATTTTGAGATGAGGTTGGTCAGATGACCCAATGACATTTATTAACAACATGGTTGATGAATGATATTTCTAAAGCTGTACAAAATTAAACATCTACTAATGTTGTAAACCATATTTTATGATAATCTTTTTCATATCTGCTGACTCTCATTGGCAGAATATGTTAACATACTGTCAATAATACGAAACTCTCGTATTAAATCGTCCATATCATATTTGATACCACGCAAATAAGATCGTATCTGATCAAGTAATTTTTATAGGTGATACTTGCTGTTTTACAAGCGTTTTATTTTTAGTTGCAAGTCGAGGTTCAATTTTTTTTTACACGCTATTGCAAGAGAAACACCGACACCAGATATTATTAACAAAAAGGGATTTAATGCTGCTCCACTTGAAATTATACCAGAGCTAGTCATTAACAATGGCAAATATGATATTACTCGAAGTATTCTACGGTAGTATTTATAACATTCTTTTACACACCAGAGGTTTTTGTGATAAAATTTATAATATTGTACTAGCGCTTGAACATCTTGTTTTGGAATTTCTTCTGAAATGTGATTGAAATCAATGATATGTTTTTTCATTATACAATTTTTTTTACACAAAAACAAAAGTTCTGGCACAGGCAATTGAATCAAGAAACTCACGAAATTTATTATTATTAGGATCAGCTATAAAAATTCCGTATTTGTCATAAACATCTGACGAAGTATCCTTATATCGTTCATCTGTTAGTACATATTGTTTCTTTAACCAAGCGTATGAATCAAACCTATTTCCTACTTCACTCTCATACAAATCTGTTTTATTCACAAAATTACTGTAATCGATTTCTGTTTCATCAATATACCTTAATACTAAGCTCAACTGATCTAACGTGAAATTTTTGAGAACAAGATGTTGCCTGATAATTGTATATGCGACTACGAAATTTGCTAACATTAATTTTTTAAGCTTATCTAGTTCAATTGTAAGAAGACCAACAGCAGAAGCTACTTTTAACATTAATTTTTCATATGGTTTTGTGAGTATTGATTTAATTTCGTTGTAATAATTTCGTAGTGACAATTGTCTAGAGTACTGTAATGATGGGAATGGAATATCGTCTTCTTCACTTATATCATAGTAAGAATCAGACTTTACTTCCAACTTTATTTGATCGACTACTTCAAAAAACTTTTCTCGCTCATCATCACTAAAATTACTAATTTCATCGTCTAAAGTTTTGATTATCTTTAGAGACTTGTTAACAATAATCGGATCAAATTCTGAGTCTTTTTTATGTATCATTGGGAAAATTGCGTTTGCGTACACTTTAATAATTAACTCTGCGTCTGACGTCATAGTAACGATTTTAACCAAGGTTTCTTTGTCATTGTAGGACATACCGAGATGTTTAAAAATATGTCGCTTTGAAAAACTATCATATACATTTTTGTTTCTTTTTATTCTTATTTTCTTAGTTTCCGCTAGTTTGTCAAGACGAGTATGATTTTCGTTTATTCGTCTTTCTTCCAATGTTCTTCCACTATAAACTCGTGCTTTTATTAAGTCTGATTTTATTGTCAAATCTATGTTATACCAATCAAGCTCGAGTAATATTTTTTTAAGCATAATTTCAACTTGTTTTTGTTCTTCTAGACAACCATCAGGATGACAGTATCTGCTTATAATGTCAAAGTTTTCTATTGCTTTTTTCAGTTGTGGTCCAAGCATATGCATAACGCGAATAAAATTAGCAGAATTTTCTGGCAATGTTGAATTGTCTAATGATTCGATGCCAAGATTTTTTAAACTTTGTAACATTTTTGTTATGTCATTAACGGTTTCAACATCTTTCTTGGGGTTAAGAATATTATCATAAAATTCTTTCGCAATGGTTATAATTGGTGGTTCTGATATTATTTTATAAAACTAGATTAAATTTGATCATCAAGTGTATATATTTGAAATGCTGTCAGTCCTGGAAACGGACGTTCAGCAGTAAAAACATAAACTCGAAAATACAAGTACTTGTTAACAGTGTTTTCAGTCGGAATCGTAAAATATTGTGTTGTCGTAATATACATGTCTGTTGTGCTATACAATGTTGCCCAATTAATATCATCATTTGATCCTTCCAATTTCCAATCATAAATTCGACCAACGCTAGGATTTAATCGACCTCGCAAATGAAATTGCCAAATAGTAACTGCAGTGGGACATTTAATTTTGATCCAAAAATTTTCAATTTCTCCGTTGGTCGTCCACTCATGTCTATCAGAGAAAGCGTAATAAGGATAATTTTCAGGATAAAACGATGATGCGCTTACCTCAAATCCAACTGATGACTTAAACAATATTGGAATATACCCAACATTATTTTTGTTTCGTTTTACACTACTAAACAGACTATCAACATACGCTTTATTTGTCAGATCGCTAGGGTTAACTGGAGCGTAAGTCGTCATTATCTTGTTGGCTTTCATGTTTATATTCCCTGACATCGGTCCACCGGATTTCTTAAAATATGGGTTAAGTTCTTCTTTTAATTGAGCATAACTAATAGCATCAGTGTTATCAGATGGTGAGGTTACTGGTAATCCAGTTATTTTTGAATTTAACATGGACAGGTCACCTGTCATTGTATCACCGGCTTTGTTAAGCTTATTATCGTCAACAGATTTTAGTTGTGCATAACTTACAGCTTGTGTTTGATTTAAGTTTTCTGGATGATATACAACCTCTAAATTTATAATTTTTTTTCCTGACATGTTGATATTACCTGTAACTGTTCCACCGATTTTATCAAGTTTGTTATCATCAACATACTTCAACTGTAAATAACTTACCGCTTGAGTTTGATTTAAGTTTGCTGGTGGATACCCGGTCTCTAAATTTATAATTTTTTCCTGACATATCTAAGTTACCGCTTAAAGTTCCACCAGATTTATCTAGTTTATTATTGTCGACTAATTTAAGTTGTGCATAACTAACAGCTTGTGTATTAACGACATTTTTTGGCGGATAATCTGTTTCTAAATCTAGTACTCGTTGATTTGACATAAACAGGTTTCCCGTCATTGTGTCGCCGGATTTTTTCAGGTAACCTGATAAATCAACCTTACCGTCTGTTATTGTTTTACTTACGGCCGATGAATCTCCTACTAATGTTCCAAATTTTGTATAATAGCTCATTATTTATTTATTGTCTGACAATTTTTTTTATATAACATAAAATTGTATAACAATAATGGCAAAATCGTCGATATTAAACTTTGATACAGAGCGGTTGGTGAAACATAAACATGAAAACGAACTTCCAGATTGTCATTATCTTATTGTTGGAAGAACTGGATCGGGAAAAACAAACTTGCTTATGAATTTACTTCTGGGAGATAATTTTAACTACGATCGCGTTTATATTTACACAATTAATCCACAACAAGATAAGTACCAGCTACTTAACAATTATAATGACAAACTTCGCGATGATCTTGAGGCTGATGAAGATTTTTTTATTATCAAACAACCAGAAGAACTTGTTCCAGTTAATCAACTTGATTCGTCCGAACACAAGATAGTTGTTTTTGATGATATTCCACTAAACAACGAGGAAATGAATAAAATAAGATCATATTTTTCATTATCACGTAATAAGAAATGTAATTCTATTATCTAGCTCAAGGATTTTATAATGTTGACAGATTTATTAGGCGAAATACTGGTTGTTTTATATTATTTCCAGGACTTGACAATGTCCATGTTAGAAATATCGCGAACGAGCAATGTGGTGATGTAACAAAAGATAAATTTATTGAATTATATCATAAAGCGACGGCAAATAAATATGACTTTTTTTTGTTTGATAAATTAACAAATGATACGAGTAAAATGTTTCGCTGTTGTTTTGAAAAATACCTGCAGTAATTTTTATAGAAAATAGTATATAATTAATGGAAAGACAAGCAAAGTACAGAAAACATATAGAAAATCTAAAAAAAACTTGTTAAATCTAAAGCTGAACTTAGGCAGATGATCCAACAAGCACGACGTGGCCAAGTGGCTGCAGCAGAAACAACAGCCGCCGCTCTCAAACCAGTTACTGAAGCTTTACTTGGAAAACAAACTGAAACTAAACCATTATCAGAAGAAGAAGTAAAAAAAATACAAGAAAAAGGTTTACTAGGATTAATCAAAGAACAACAAGAAGCGGCTGCTGGAAGAATTATTGAAAGATCTGAAGAAGAAAAAAGAAGATTAGCCGAAGAACTTACAGCAAATATAGCTAATCCTGTTGCTAGACAAGCTGAAATAGATCGGCTGATAAATAATCCACTAGAACTTCAACAAAGATTAGCAGAAGCAGCAGTAGTTAGACCAATTGAAAGAAGGTTAGAAGAAGAAGAACTTAGAAGAGAGAGAGAAAATATAGAAGAAAAAAGATTTGACTATGATTTAGAAAATATAGATAGCAGAATAAGAGATGACGGATATAGAGATTTTAATAAAAAATATGATTACTTTAAGGGTGTGAAAGTACACAATATTAGAAAAGATGATTTTAAAGAAGACGAAATAATTGAGAATCTAAAAAAAAAATAAAAGAAAATAGTAAGGAGCATTTGGAGAAAGTAGTTTTAGAAAATAGAAATTACTATGATAGCATTAAGTTATATCGACATGGAATTATCGCTGATCTTTATATTAAGGCTATTAATAATAGAAAAAATAACAAATATGGTCATCACCTTAATAGCTTAATTACCGAAGCAAAATCAATCGATGAAGAACAAGAAAAATATATGTTTTTTAGACCAGCAGGTCCTATGACGATGACTGAAGAAGATTTACAAAAATTAGTTGAGGAAGATAATGAAAATTATCGTAAAAAACATAAAAACCAAGCAAAACAAGAAATAATGTCATCAGAATATTTTTCTTTTATGGAAGATAATGACATTTCTGACGTTGATAATATGTATAATTAGAAAGAAGATAAATACCAAGATCTCATTAAAAAACTAACTGATATTACAGAAAAAAATATAGGAGCTTACAGAGAAATTGATACAGCTGAAATTAAAAATGTTGAGGGACTTTATGAAAAAGCTAGAAATGTTGTTATTGCTGGTATTTTTAAAATTACTGCAATAAAATTTAGAGATAAAGAATATGTTGAAAAAAATAAATTAAATTTTTTAAAATTATTTAAAGGTTATGATAATAGTCGCTTAAAAGAACTTTTAGAAGAAGAAAGAAAGAAACTGGAACTGGAGTTAGAATATTTTCATCAGTTACTGAAATGATAGGCAGATTAATGTTATTGATATCATCAAAAGAAGCTGGAAATGTTGGTGCTGAAATTGACAATGGAATTATTGACATACTTGATAATTTGAGATCGGAAAATTTATTAACATCTGACGAATACGAAACTTTACATCGCGATTTAATTTTATAAATTTGTGTAATGATTTAATATAACTATTTTATATTAAAAAAATGTCAGCAACATTATTACTAGACTCTAGCCAATCTGATAAAGATCGCGCAAATTTTTCAGTAAAGTATATTCCGCCAATAGATCTAGATCGTGAGAAACAATGTGAAATTGAACTAATTTCCTGTACTTGTTGTAATTCTATGGCTAATGTAAAAACTGGAATTAACGATGAATTTGCATTTGCTCGAGATGTAGCTTCATTTTTTAAGTGGAAAACATTTAAAATTCCACAAGGAGCTTATAATACTGATGATCTAAATAAAACAATAAAAGAGCTAATAACAAAAAGTGGTGGTATCGCTGATAATATTAATCTTAAGCCGAATTATAATACGTTACAAGCTAGAATGACATTAAAAGATATGCAAGCTAATTTTTCATCAGCAACAAGCATGGCGTCGCTGATAGGATTTAATAATATAATGTATACTGCTCTTGATCAAGGTACATTCGACGGCCAACTGCCAGTAAATATAACTGATGTAAAATACTGATAAATTATTCTATCGCATCTGGATCTTACTCAACTAAAGGTAGTAAAGGACAAACAATATACAGTTTTTCAGCAGACGTTCCACCAGGTTCTCTGATGCAAATTAGTCCACGTCAAGTTATTTATTATCCGTTAAACGTTGAAAATCAAATAACAGAAGTAAATATGCAATTGACAGATCAGTCTGGACGACAACTGTATTTTAACAATGAAATTGTTACTTATTATTTACACTTATGCGAACAATAGTAAACGTATTTTCTAAAAGATTTGGTAATAAAATTATACAACCTCAGATATAATGAAACAGAAAAAAGTTTATCGAAGAAAAATAGTAGGAGGATTTTTGGGAAATATATTTGCTAAAATTATAGAAAATGCACCAGGAATAGCTCATAAAGTTGCACCAATTGCACTTGACGCATCAAAAGCTTTTGCAACTGGAGCTGCATCTGCAGCTGGAACTGCTGTTGGACAAAAAATAGCTGATAAAATAAAAAGACCGACAATAAAACAAGCTATTTCAGAAATCGCACCAACAAAAGAACTCAACGCGCAATGATAACAACAACAAAAAAACTTTTATCACCGAAAGGAGAACAAATTATGCAAAAATTAATATCTAAAGTAACAACGCCAATCACTACATGATTGGCAATAATTTTGTATAACCTAATAAATAAAAAAATGTCTGTTAAAAATTATCTCGATTTAGCAGAAATTTATGACGAAGACGACACGGTAACAGAATTTGAATATATTGAGTATCTCGATGAAAATTCTAACGAACCTAATAAGGCTGGCTTCAGAACATTTAATACTAGAGACGATGACGTATTTCTTCTTCCTCATAAAGCAATGTTGGAAGTTCGTGGCCAGATTATGACAGTAGCTGTTCCACCTGTCGCAATTGCAGCTGATGCACAAGTAGCTCTTATAAATGACGGTTGGTGTTTATTTAAAAGTGCTAGATATCAGCTGGCCAATCAAACTGTCGAAGATATTTCAAGTCACTTACAAGTTGCAAGTACAATCTTAAATACTATTTCGTTTTCCGATGATTACTCCAAATCAACTGCAACTAATATGATGTGGTACTGGAGCTGGTGCAATAATTCCTGCGATAAATGAATTTATTTTAAGAGTAGCATTAGCTGCTGGAGCTGATGCTGCTGCAGATCTTGTAATTACAAGAAATTTCCTTATTGCTAATGCTAACAATTTTGGTATAGCCGCACCAGATGCAGCCGCTGTTGTAGACGTTGTAAGAGTCTCACTCATTGCTGCTTGTAATAATCTTGGTATAGCACCACCAGCTGCGGCTGCTGACGGTACTGCAATGTTAGGTTTGATTAATAACGCAATTAGCGTAAGAAATAAACGTTATAATGAGGGTTATGTTAAGAGAATGCACTTGCAGCAGTATCACGTCAAATTATAATGATGCTGCCGTTAAGTACAATATTTGGCTTTTGTCGCGATTACAATAAAGTATTTCGTGGAGTTAAACATACGCTTATTTTAGATCGATCAGAACAAAATGATTGTTTATTTCGACATGGCGTAAATGATTTACAATTTGTTATAAACAAACTTGCGCTGTGGATGCCACGAATAACGCCGACAGTTTCGAAATCGTTCGAATTAGATGATGTTCTTAAAAACCGCACAAAGAAGATTCATTTTCAGCAACAAAAAAATATATCAAACAGCAGTTCCAAATATCACAGACTACACATGGCGAGTCACAACAACGTCGACTGAACAAAAGCCACGGCAATTATTTATTGTATTTCAACAGCAAGCGCGACGTACTAACCAACAACAAAATAATGCGATATTTGATAATGCTGATGTTAGACGAATATATGCTAGAATAAATTCAAAGCAATACCCGGAGCGAGCGATAGAATGTAATTTTGCAGATGACGCTAATAAAAATATTACTCGACCTTACATGTATCTTATTAACGCATTGCAAAAATATCAGGACGTTGGAGACGGATCTCAGATATCAGTAGAGGAATTTCGCACACTTTATCCGATATTTTATTTTGATGTTAGTAAACAAAATGAAAGAGATGTAATTTCAACTGCTGATATTGAAATTACATGGACGTTCGGAGCAGTTCCAGTGGCGCAGTTGTATGTATATGCGTTAGTGATCAGCGACAGAACTATTACGATTGTTTTTGTTGGAGGTAAAATGTCGGTACAAGTTTAATCTGTAACTTTAATATAAGATGACAAAATATATTGTAAAAGAAATATATTTGACTGATGGTCAAGTTAAAAAATTAGCAGCTGCTGTTCCAAAGAAGAGGCAGGTTTCATTAAAGGTCAACCCTAACGCAGGTGTTTTAGGTACTTTAACAAAATTAAGGTTAACCAAAAAACAAATAAATAAATACGAGCGCAAAAAAACCTTTTGTTTTAAATTTAAGTGCTGCACAAATAACTTCAGTGTCAAAACAAGGTGGTTTCTTCGGTCCGGCACTATCTGTAATGGCCAGAACGTTAATATCTAAAATTTTGCCAGTGTTAGGTACATTAGGATTAGCAGCAGCGTCTGGAGCAGTATCTGGCGCAACGAAAAAGGCAGTTGAAGGTCATGGAATAAAGAAAATTTTTGTCTAAAGATAAATATAATGCCCAGACGAAAAACAGCAAAAAGAAAGACAACGACGAAAAAAAAGACACGACCGAGGCGAAAAGGTGGATTTATTCCAATAGCTCCATTACTAGCAGGATTAGCGGGAAGTCTATTGCCAGGTCTGTTAGGACGAGGACTAATGTTGCCAGGAACAAAGAGATGAAGTCGGCCGCGTTAAGTAATTTTGATATACTTAATAAACTGAAAAAAGTAGAAAAATTTTAGTGGAGTTTATTCTAAAGATGAACTTATGACGCTAGCGTCTCCAGGTTCGTGTGTTATAAATATACAAAATTTCAATGGCGGATCTGGTACACATTGGGCAGCTGTTTATGATAACAATTATTTTGACTCGTTAGGAATTCCACCAAGTGACGCAATAAAAAAATATATGAGTAAAAAGAAATTAATAAATTATTCGTCTAATCAAATTCAACCAGTTGGAACTTCTGCTTGTGGATACTATTGCGTAATGTTCATTAAACAGATGACCGAAAATCCAGATTTTTTAAAGTTTATTTTGCAATTTGACAAACAACCTTCTTACGCTAATGATGAGATTGCAATTAATTTTATCTAAACTCATTGATATATAATGTCAACATGATGTCTTAAGTGTAAAACTAAAACAGAAAATAAAGATGAAAAAAACAGAAAAAACAAAAATAATAGAATAGTGCTGAAAAGTATATGTGCAATCTGTGGAAAAAGAAAAAGTATGTTTTTACCAACAACAAAGATGTCCGGAGCGGGTTATCGGGTAATTATTTTAGTAGATGATTAATAAATAAATGACGTGCGAGTGCGATTGTGATAGAGATTTATGCCTCGAGTAAAATAAAATTGTTACATATTGTCAGAAGTGCAACAACAGAGAAATAATTGGAACAGGTATAGACATACATAAATTTATTGGAAAATTACCAAAACCAAAAAACGGTTGGACATTGCCAGGCCATAAATATACTGGACCTTATAATCCTCTTGATAAGCAACTTGATGAAAACGATAATCCGCTGCCAGGACAAGAGTCTTGCAATCAAGTTGATGCAATAGCAATGCGCCATGATATCTGCTACAGAGATATTGAACTTCCAGACAACGAACAAAATAAACATAGCTGCGATAAAGTAATGTTAGACGAACTTCGTGATATGAAACCTGTAAATATGCGAGAACGTGTTGACCGAAGGCTGGTTCAGGGTTTTATTGGAGCAAAATATAAACTCGGACTCGGTAAAAGAGAATTATATGATGATCTTGCGTCTGAGCTACATAAACCTAAAAAAAAAAGTTTTCGCGACGTAAAGTTGTCGCAAATGCCGTTGATGATATCTGGGCGATAGATTTAGTTGATGTCTCAAATCTAGCTCAGTTTAACGATAACAAGAGATATCTTTTTAATGTTGTAGATGTTTTTAGTAAATACGCGTTTAGTATACCCGTTTCGGATAAAACAGGGACATCGATGACTGACGCATTAAAACAAATTATTGTTAACACAGAAAGAAAACCAAATAAAATCTGGACTGATCATGGAGCAGAATTTTTTAATTAAAAATTTGAACAGTTTTTAGAGCAAAATAACATTAAAAAAATATGTTACAGGAAATGAGGGGAAAAGCGTCATCGTTGAAAGATTTAATCGCACGCTCAACGAAAAAATCCACAAGTATTTGACAGCTAAAAATACGAGTAAATATATTGACAACTTACAAAAAATTGTTGACGAGTATAATAACACGAAACACAGATCCATTTCGCTAGGCAAAAGGAAAATGTCGCCAAACGACGCGATTGTAAATCCAATAGTACCAAACGAAAATATGTACCGCAGACATAAATTTAAAGTTGGTGATAAAGTTAGAATTTCTTTGACGAAAAAAACATTTGAAAAAGGATATACTCATAATTGGAGCGAAGAAGTATTTGTTGCTGATAAAGTACTTTTAACAATACCAGTTACATACTCGTTGAAAGATTTATTAGGTGAACCTACAACTGGCAGTTTTTACGAGCAAGAACTTCAGAAAACAGAACAAGATATATTTGTTATTGAAAAAGTTATTAAAAAGCGCGGCAACAAAAGTTTAGTCAAATGGCGTGGGTATAGCGATAAATTTAATAGCTGGGTACCAACTAAGTCGATCGAATAATATTATTAGAAATTTCTTCGTATTTTATTAGTACGGATTTACATTTTACTGGTTTATATAAAGAAATTAAATGCAATTTTCTTGCATCATCGACTGGCAGTAAATTAAATATTTTAACAAAAATAAAATCGTATTTTATATTTCTTTGTTGTCCAGTTATTTTTACGTTTAAAAAGGGTTTTATAAGTTGCCAAAATATCTGATGCTCTGTGATAGTAAAATTAAATTTTATTATTTGTTTTAGCAATATGGTACTTAACATCATATCGCCCAGTTGTTGGTCTGCTTAAATTTTTTTTACTAACAACAACATCATCTTCTTCGTCGTCATAGTTATGCAAAATATCTTTTTCAGTATAACCAGCAAATCTGTCATTAGTAATATTTTCTAATGTAAAATTTGAAACTGAAACAAAATCTCCCGAATATAGTTTAGCAAATCTCTCAATTAAGTTCATTATTATAATAATCTTTTATCTAATTAATAAATAATAAGATGTTTGGAGAAATAAAATATCATCAAAGAGTTAATATATTAAATCATAAAGAATTAGCTGAGGCAATTCGAAATTGTTTGTTGGGACATAGTTTTTATTTTGTTGATGTTATGATAACATTAGGCGAATCTGACAGATTTTTATTAACAGTAGCAGAAAAAATAAAACTTAATACAAATAAAATGATGACATTACGATTTAATCGCGACGATATTATGGAATTTAGTCATAATTGTCTTACTCGAAATGATATGGAAAATATCATTAGTTATCGTATTTAAAATTAAATCTATCAAATGTCAACATTGACGTTGCTGATTTTGTTACATAATCAGCTACAAATTTTATTGCACGTTTATCAATTTTATGATATTTTGCAGCAGATGTTATTGATTTAAATTTTATTTCTTCACAAGTTTCAAGATTTATTGAAATAACTGATTTTGGATTTTTAAAATTAGAACCATCAGAACCAGCTCCACGTCTTGTGTTTTCTTTTGGCGTTACCAAATCTAAATTTTCTAGAAGATTATCGGTTTTAATTTTGTTAATATGATCGATAACTAAACTATTAGGTATTAGTCCGTTAAAAGTTTCAAACACAAAAAGATGTGACATGTAATTAACTTGGTTAGTTTCTATACCACATACCATTACGTGTAAATAACCATTTTTATTCAAATTTCCAACAACTTTTTTTGTTTTTTTATGTCGAATAATTCCCCAATCATTTGTCTCATATAGATCAAATACTGGATGAAGTTGAAATTCATTTTGTAATGCTAAATTTTTAATATTATCATCAGCAACTGCGCTATTTACTCGATAAACTCGTTGTCCGTCTGGAATATCGTCGCAAAACAAAGTATAAATAAAATCTTTTCTAAACATTTCCATTCTTTCTGTATCATCGCCTTTTACTGAAATTAATACACCAGCTGGTGTTGATATGCCAACAGATTTTTTAGATTCTATATTAATAACAGAACCTAACATATTTGCTGCATATAAATTGTACTTTGGGTGTACATGATAAAATTCTTGCTCTTCTGCAGTCAGTCTCAGATATCTCAAAATTTCTGTCATTATACTATAAGGATTTCATATCTCTAATTAAAACAAATTCAATTAAATATAAAATATTACTATATATATAATGTTAAAATTGCGAGATATTGCTAAAAAGAACATTATCAAATCAGAAAAAATTGCTTCAGCATTTTCAGGTTATGATAATAGTTACAAACTTGATGATCAAAATATTTTAGCAAATTTTAATTCCACAAGTTTATTTCATCTTTTGCAACCAGTTATAACTCAAGAACTTGCGGCTCATAAAAGTATCAAACTTATAGTACAATATCATACGATTTTATCAAAGTTACATGCAGTTGAAGATGTACTTGATATAATTTTTGAAACAAAAAGTTTTGACAGCGAAATTTCGGAACCATATTTAACGGCTAAATCGAGAAAAATATTAACTGGAACAAACATTGCCATGGTCGCCGATGAAATACATCAAGAAATAAACAAAAAATTGGAAGAATTTACTGCATCAGGATCAGGTTGGAAATTTGAAATGATAAAAAAAAGTTTTATTTCACACAGCAAAATATAACGTACTTCGCGGTAGTTTGTACGTCGATCTCCCTCAAAAAATTAAAAACAAAAGATGCTGCATAAATGTCAAAAACAATGATGACAAATGTTTTCAATGGTCTATTCTTTCTGCAAAACATCCTCAGTGTGATCACCCCGGCAGAATTGAAAAGTATTTGCCATACAAGGACGAACTAAATTTTTTAGGAATAACTTTTCCAGTAGCAGAAAATCATATACCAAAGTTTGAAAAACAAAACAGTATCTCAGTAAATGTTTTCGGACTAGATGAGCGAGAAAACGTTTACCCGAGATATATCTCAGAAAATGCTACACAAAATACAATAAATTTATTATTTTATCAGGGGCATTATTGTTGGATAAAAAACTTTAACGGCCTAGTTGGTAGACAGTATAGTAAAAATAAAAATAAAAAATATTTCTGTTATAGATGTCTGCATGGTTTTTCTAGCGATGGAATACTGCAGGAGCATCTCAAATACTGTGTCAACGTTCAAAGAATTACTATGCCTAGCGAAAAAGAAAAAATATTAAAATTTAAAAATTATGATCATAAACTAAATATTCCTTTTGTTATTTACGCTGATTTCGAGTGTCTACTCGTTCCTGTGGTTGGAGCAGAAAATAATCCGAATAAATCAAGTACTAGAAAAATACAACAACATATTCCTTGCGGAGTAGCTTATAAAGTAGTTTGTTGCGCTAACGATAAATTTTCAACTCCAATAAAGTTATATAGAGGTGAAAATCCTGCCGTATGGCTATTAAAAAATTTAATAGACGAAGTTAATAAAATTTCTAACAGATTATTTAAAACGGCTCCAATGAAAATAACGTCTAAACAACAACTCGATTTTGATGAGGCAGTTAATTGTCATATTTGTGAAAAGTTGCTGGTAGACTCCAACGGAGTCCGTGATAAGGTGCGAGATCATTGTCATTTGACCGGCCAATATCGTGGAGCAGCTGATAACAGTTGTAATTTAAAATTTCATGCTCCAGATTTTATTCCTGTAGTTTTACATAACTTTCGTGGCTATGACAGTCATATCATTGTAGAAGCATTTGGTGATGAAAATATTAAAGCTAAACTAAAATTAAATAACGTAGTAAAATGCATTCCAAATAATTTCAAAAAGTATATGTCGGTGACGCTCAATAAATTACGTTTTATTGACAGTCTGCAATTTATGGCAGCATCATTAGATGAGCTTGTTAAAGATTGCAGTAGTTTCGCTAACCTAAAAAGTTGCTTTGGTGAAAACTATATCAATTTAACAAAGAAAGGTATCTTTCCTTATGAGTATCTCGAGGATTGGAGCAGATTTGATGAAACTTCTCTTCCTGATAAAGACAAATTTTACTCGCAACTCAAAAATGAAAATATCACAGATGACGAATATAAATATGCACAAGATATTTGGAATAAATTTAGTTGTAAAACATTTGGTGATTATCACGATCTATATTTGAAAAGAGATGTATTATTGCTAGCAGATGTTTTTGAAAGTTTTCGTGAAGTTAGTCATAAAAATTATGGACTAAACCCCTGTTGGTATTATTCTGCTCCAGGATTGTCTTGGGACGCTCTACTAAAAACAAGTAAGATAGAACTGGATCTCTTAACAGATGTTGATATGTTTAACATTATTGAAAAAGGTATCAGAGGCGGCATTAGCGTTATAACAAAAAATATGCAGTAGCTAATAACAAATATTGAAAAATTATGATAAAAATCTCCCATCTAATCATATTATTTATCTAGATTGTGTGAAATTGTATGGATACGCGATGTCAGAGCCAATGCCCTGAGGTGGATTTCATTGGATAACTCCAGATCAATTTCTTAGAGAAACTGAAAAAGATTTACCTAGAAAAATTAATAATGATTTTTCCGATATTTCATACTTTGTTGAAGTTGATCTAGATTATCCTATTTCGTTACATGATCTACATAACGACTACCCGTTTTGTGCAGAGTCTATGATGATTAATTATAGTTTATTATCACCTGAACAACAAGCAACGACAACAGCCAAAAATTCGATTGTTAATAAGTTAGTTCCAAATTTGTTAAATAAAAAAAATTACGTTATGCATTACAAAAATTTAAAACAAGCAGTAGATGCTGGACTAATTCTGAGAAAAGTCCATCGCGTGCTAAAGTTCAATCAGTCGAGGTGGATGTCAAATTATATTGACTTAAATACGAAACGTCGTGCTGTGGCTAAAACCGAATTTGAGAAAAACTTTTTCAAGTTAATGAACAACTCGGTGTTTGGTAAGACGATGGAAAATATTCGAAAAAGAGTCTCAATAGAAATTATTAATGACATAAATCGCAGAAATAAATTAGTTAACGATGATGGTTTTGTTAGTATGAAAATATTTAATGAAAATCTTGTTGCAATACAACGACGAAAGACAAATTTAAAGTTAAATAAACCGATTTATGTTGGTGCAACTGTACTTGATATATCAAAGTGGCTGATGTATGATTTTCACTATAATTTTACCAAAAAGCAGTGGCCAGATTCGGAGTTGCTATTTACTGATACAGACTCGCTAGTTTATAATATAAAATGTGAAAATGTCTATCAGGATATTTACAATAATAAAAATCTATTTGATTTATCAGATTATCCAGCATGTAGTGGATTTCAAGATAATTCGAATAAGAAAGTTATTGGAAAAATGAAAGATGAATTTATGTTTATGCGAGTTAGGGAATTTGTTGGACTAAAGAGTAAAATGTGTGCTGTCATATTTGATGACAATAAACTTACAAAAAAGCAAAAGGTATTCCTCGAGGATATGTGGAAAAGATGATGAATTTTGATGATTTTAAAGCAGCGCTAAACAATAGCGTCAGTTTTATCAAAACAAATGTTATCAGAACAAATCATCATAAACTTGAAACCAATACAATTATTAAACGGGGACTAAGTAATTTTGATCATGAAAGATATTGCAGAGACGGAATTAATACACTAGCACTTGGACATATGCAAGTAATTTTGTCTAAACATCAGAAATAATGTTCGAAAATTTAACATTAGTCGATGGAGTTAATAGCAAAATAAAAAAAAATAATGGTTAATAACCAGCAATTATCTTTTGAATTTAATGATGAAATGTCAGGTATTTGTTTTAGTAAATTTGACAGAATCAAACTCTCCCTTAGCAGATCAGACGATAGCAAATATTTTAATTATCTCGAAAGTTTGCGAGACGAGGTTGCACTAAAATATAACAATTTTCATAATTCGATCAGCCAGGAGCAGTATACAAAAATCAACATAGACCTTGATAGGTCGAAGGT
>JAECUM010091236.1:0-30176 GCA_016617855.1 Megalonaias nervosa
TAGCATTAAGACAGCATCACTTCAGCTATTGTAGCATTAAGACAGCATCACTTCAGCTGTTGTAGCATTAAGACAGCATCACTTCAGCTATTGTAGCATTAAGACAGCATCACTTCAGCTATTGTAGCATTAAGACAGCATCACTTCAGCTGTTGTAGCATTAAGACAGCATCACTTCAGCTATTGTAGCATTAAGACAGCATCACTTCAGCTATTGTAGCATTAAGACAGCATCACTTCAGCTGTTGTAGCATTAAGACAGCATCACTTCAGCTATTGTAGCATTAAGACAGCATCACTTCAGCTATTGTAGCATTAAGACAGCATCACTTCAGCTGTTGTAGCATTAAGACAGCATCACTTCAGCTATTGTAGCATTAAGATAGCATCACTTTAGCTATTGTAGCATTAAGACAGCATCACTTTAGCAATAGCAGCTATCAGAAATGTATATGCAGTAGCATTACTACACTATGGTAAGACAGTTATGGTAATTGAAATGGACATTCCCTGCTGGTCATTTGACAAATTAATTGAGGTTAAGGTAAGTAATTTTTTTTAAGAGAGTTGATTATTGCCCCTAATCTTTAGTGGAGGATGATGTCATACCCTCCATCTGTTTGTCCTTGTGTATGTCCATCCAAAATGACCATTTGTAGGTGTGCCTCCTTATCTCCTAAAGCACTGGATTGAAGTTCACAAAACTTTGAGGCTATGTTCCTCTTGGGGCTAACCCTCAGGAAGGGCTGGTTGAGGAGATTATCAGACTTGCTATATAGGTAGTCTTAATAGGAATATGCTTCATAAATATGACTGATCTGGAATTATTCCCTTTGTCAAAGTCTGGAGGTAAGTACAGTGTGGTGGGGTGTAGGTTGTTTGCAATATGCACCAAATGCTTGGAGGTCTGTCTTGGCTTATAAGTTGGGTCCAACTGCAAACGACATAGGCTCTGATCTGCTGTTGCATAATGAGCCTGCAGATCAGTCTTATGTTGTTTGTTCTACTGATTACTTATCACAGACTGCATAGACTCAGATTTTCCTGCATGTATGAGATGTCAGATCTGGTTCTTTTTAGTTTGCAGTTGGACCTGACTTATAGATGACTCTATACACTATGTACAGATGACAAAGAAGCAGTTGTACAAAGTTTTTATTTGGACTAAAATCTTACCTTAAAATCTTGTAATTGAACAAGTTTTACCTTAGACCAATAAATCTGGCTTTATTCCTTATTGTGACAGATTTAACTATCTAAAATATAACTTGTAAAGTTGCAAGTGTTCAAACTGGTTCAGCCTCTTCAAATATAATGGTCATTATCAAGACATTTATGGGTAAAGTTATACCTCAAAACATGACAGAATCATGGTGGCTCACTGGTTTGCATGCCACAGTCGTGACCTAAAGGGTGTGGGTTCAAGTCCTACCATCAAATCAGCCCAAGTCGGCAACCTTGGTGTGTTGTTGGCATTTGTCTCAGCACTGAAGAACATACTCATGATACTGTGCCATAAACACCAAACCAATCCAAACACAATAAAGTTACACAAATGCACTTTGCTTATCCAGTACATGTTCATGTCTTTGAATGTATGGTAATTAAATTATAGCTGATTATTATAAACTGCTGTAATGTTTGTCCTTCGATGCACATTTTCATTCTAAACAATGTTGAAAAATTATGAAGCCCCATTTTTATTATACCCTTACCTTAGCTACGGAGTGGGCATACAGTATTGCACATGTCTGTCTGCCCTGTCACATCCCATCATTTCCGATCCACTAGAAATTTTGTTCCTGCTTACTAACATTAGACTAGTGTTGTCCAACATATGGCCCACAAAAGGTTGCTATCTGGCCTGCCAGCCTTTCATAACATTATGTTTTATATTGTGCCTTCTAAATTCTAATGTCTTGTCTTTCCATGTTATTTATATCTATATTTTCTGTAACTTTTTGTACATAACCATACATACTTTTTGTATATCACTTTTGGCACATAATTAAATAGGTGTTGTCAAGTTTCTAATAATAAACCTGTTCACAAGTTTGGAGTTATTTATGGTTGGCTAGTTAAACTCAGGTGATTGAATACTGCATTGTAGGTCATGTAAGTGTTGTGAAGTGTTGTATTGAGTTGTAGGGTTTGTTACGTGGGGTTATAGTGTGACATATAGTTGTAATAGGCTCTTGGAGATGAATATAAGGAGAAAACTGAGCAATCATTTCCTTCCTGTTTCAGATTCTTATTTCATATATTCTTGTGTTACCGTAATATTAGTCTGCAGAAGTATTTAATGTTGTGTTTAGATATAATTTGAGAGGAAACATTTGTTTGGATTAAAATTGGAACTACACAGTGCTTATTGAACTGAAATATTATTTAGGTACTATTGTGGATTTATTCAAAGGAGTTCTGGACAGTGTGTGATACATGTGGACTGTTTTCAGGCCAGTACATTCAAGGACCCGGAATTCATTTGCAACATTCAGTTCTTATGGACTAACGTACATCTGTTTAGGATTATGTGGGATTTAGCTCATGATACTGTAAAGTTCCTCTTAACTTTTTTTTTATAAAACACTTGTTGGTTTTCCCTCTTTCTGTTACTTAGTTTAGAACCATAGAGTTGTTGTGAGAGAAAAAAAAAATTGCATTGTGGCCCCTCATGCAGTAAAATTGGACACCACTGCTTTAGAAGGACTGTATGGATGCCAGCCAGATTTGGTTTTACATTATGAAAATCTATGCCATGTTTAATTTTCATCTTTTTCTGACAAAGTGCAATTGAGTTACAAACCCTGTTTTACTCAGTACTGTGCTAATTACATAATCTTAGTGTGGGTTTGTCATACCACTATTCAAAGACATTTGGTGTTTTGTACGAGTACATACGGTACCTTTGATGATCCTAGAGGTACATATAATGGTTTTAGATTGGCCACTCAGATAAACTTAGATTCCACAACACTTCAAGACAATAGGCAGATGTTACAATCAAACAAATTTGTAGATAATGGGTGAACATGCTCCAGATCAAGATGAATGAGAAAATAGTTGTTTTTATTGCAGTAGATCATGGAAGTCCCAATTTAACCAGACTCATTTTGCCTTTGACATAGTACAACAGCAGATTAGCAATGAAAATTTCATATCATGGCACTTATTTTGGAAATGAAAGGATATAAAAATGTCTGCATTTTCAATATAAAACAACTAAAATTGTTGTAAAACTTGGTTCCTTATGGTAACACACACACACACACACACACACACACACAAATGATAAAGTCTGTATAGTTTTCCAAATGTACAGTGTCGTTATAGACCTTGGCCAGGTTGAGGTTCAAGTACTGTAATATTTTTGGTATGGAAAAAAAAGACAACAGTCACAACCTTTGATAAAAAGCTTATGCATTTTTAGAATACATGTTTTTGAAATAATTGTTTATCATAATTTATTTGAGGCCATGGTGGTTCAGTGGTTAGTGTGTTGGATTCAAGACTGAACATCGTGTGTATCAGATTCAAGACTGAATGGTGCGGATGTGAATCTTATCATAGGCTCAGCCTATGTGGGCTACCATGGTTTGTCCTTGAATGACACATTTTACTCCAGTTGCCTCCGTACTAAATAATCTACATGTACTTGCGTTTCGGTGCTGAAAAAAATGCAAAACCAAACCAATCCAAATTTGCATATGTACACTTAAATAATCCTATCAGTGATGTCATCATTGTGGCATCTTCATTAGACAAAGTTCCGATATGTAAACTTATGATAGGTTAACTGTTGGAACCTTGGCTAGTGAAGATGTCTTTAAATGTTGTCATTTAAGGCTGGTTGGTGAGTTGGTTGGTTTTAGCACGTTATTTGCTACATCATGTTGAGGAAATGTGAGCTAAGATCCTTTCCCCAAGGATACACCAAATTAGTCAGCTCTGGCTAGCCTGGGTGGGTACCGAACCCCTGACTGTTGGATTATGAATATGATGCTCTGTCAACTGACCAACCATGACTTCTTTGCCCATAGGGCAGCCATAGGGTATGTACTAGGTCAGGGGTCGGCAACCTATGGCACTCGTGCTGAAAGGTGGCACGTCAAGAGTTTTTGTATGGCATGCGAAGGGCAGCCAAAAATCTCGATTTTAACAGTGTTGCTCTCTTACTGGTGGCATGCGCTTGTTCATTTTGTAATTAATCTGGAAAAAAGTGGCACACTATGTAAAATAGGTTGCCGACTCCTGTACTAGATAAATACCCTATATACTAGCTTATAAGTCAAGTTAAACTGCAAACAACAACGATCATGATCTGCCATAGCATAATGCATCTGCAGGTTAGTGACTATGTTTGTTCTACTGATTGCTTCTAACAAACTGCACAGATACAGATCTGCTGGTGCATTATGCGATGGCAGATCTGGGTCTGTGCAGTTTGCAGTTTGACTCCAGTTGTAAGTGAGTGTAGACAGTACACTCATGTAATACAGTGGTTCTCTTTTGATGTCACCCCTTCTACAATGAAAAAAACGGTCTTAGGTGTCCTCTAAAGAAGGGGACAATACGATAAAACCTTGATGCATGAAATGATTAGTCTCGTATTTTATTGTAGAACAGTGATAGGGGATATCTTTATCATGTGACTGCTATCTTTCATTACATGACTTTTTACTGTGAGCATAGTGCACATGAACCAGAACAACTCTGTTTTTCATTGTTACATGAGTATTCTTTCACATTACTCATGATGAACATTAATTGTAACATGTGTGCCTTGGTTAACTGATTGATCTGGTTACATGTGCAGATTCAGAAGTCTGGCAAATGAAAAAGATAATAGAACCACTTATTTAGCCCAAAAGTTGCCCATTCCATGCATATGAGCACTATGGCTTTGAATCGTACCCTCATTTTTCTGTTCCAATTTATCATTAATCCAACAAGGTTCTTGAAGGGGATCTTTTTTATTTAACTGTTAATATTACAGAAGAAGAGAGGTGTAAAGCAATTAGAGATTAAAATCTAACCAAATAAACTCATAAAAGAATTTTTTTTATTCATGTTAATGACACATATTGCAGTCATATTTCTTAAATTTAGTTCATTTTATTTTTAATACATGTTATTTTATTCTCCTGAAAACTGGTGAAACAGAATTAATATTCCTAATTGTTCATTGTCTAAATTCAGGTAAAACACTGTATTGCACTTTTGATTTGTTCAGTTTTTTGGTTTTACAAAAACAAAACTTGCATATTGTAACAGATATACTGTGGTACAAAGTACTGAAATTGGAGATTAGAAAACATACTATGGTACAAAGTGCTGAAATTGGAGATTAGAAAATATACTATGGTACAAAGTACTGAAATTGGAGATTAGAAAACATACTATGGTACAAAGTACTGAAATTGGAGATTAAAAAACATACTATGGTACAGAGTGCTGAAATTGGAGATTAGAAAACATACTATGGTAAAAAGTGCTGAAACTGGAGATTTGAAAACATAATATGGTACAAAGTGCTGAAATTGGAGATTTGAAAACATTTTAATATTATACATCAGGCATGTACAACCTAAGGCCTTGTGCTGAATCCGACCATGTGACCTGATTTTATCCACTTATTTACATCATTGGATGTGGCTGTACAAAACTGCTTGTCTGGCCTGTGCACTGAAGGAATTTGCATGATATTGATACATTCTATGTATGAAAATGTTAAATATTGAGTTTGATACAATAATACTTTGAGGAGGGGCCCCGATTGGCCGAGTAGCGCTCACTGTTACAGATCACTGCTATCTCACCTCTCTCTGTAGGTTTGAGTCTCGGGCTCGGCCAATGTGGGTATGTGAGAAAGCTTGCTGGTAGCTTTTCGTGGGTCAGTGATTCTTTCTGGGGTTTTCCCGGGTTCTTCCTGCACCATTAATACTGGCCGCCATGTATAGCCTGTCTTGTGCTGAAAAATGGCGTTAAACCCTATAACAACAACAACAACAATAGTTTGAGGAATTTATATGTGTAACTGGTAATATGTTGGCGTGAGTGTTTATTAATGATTTAGAAGAGGAATTTTCACAAAATGAGGGTGCAGGGATGGATTTAATTACATTGAAATTGTTTGATTCTATTTGCAAATGATATAGCAATGTTCTCCAAAAAGAAAAGAGGGTTTAAAAAAGGGTAACTGTTGTGACCAATGGCACCTAAAAGCAAACACAGGTAAGATAAAAATTATGGCATTTTGGTTGGGTCGATGAATTCCAGATAGTGATAAGTACATTCAAAAGGGTTTGCAATGAGAAATAGTCAATAAATTTGTTTTTCTTGATGTTGTTTTTATCTTGGGTGGTACGTGTGATATAGCACAACAAACTCTTGCTGGACGGACCTGTAAAACTATTTTCTCTGTGCACAATTACCTGTTCCAAGTGGTTTGTAAACTATTTGATGTTCTAGTTGACCCAGTTTTGAATTATGATGACAAGTTTAGGGATTTACCATAGTAAATGCTGCCGAGAGAGCACACTTTAAAATTTTGTGAACAAATATTTGGAGTGAGGAAATGTAGCCAAAATAAATTTTTTTGCTGATTTGGGGGAAATATCTCTACTGACAAGTAGGTATATTTCTATATTTTACAGTTTGATTTTGATCTGGAAAGTTATCCTGTGATGAATATTTGGCACAGCAATTATTTAATAATAATAATAATAATAATGCCTTTATTTAAAGAGGGTAACTCAATCCATCAGTACAACTGATCCCCCATGAGGCCCACCACTACTATAGCTCTCTCTCTGTTTGTGTGTGTGTGTATATATATATATATATATATATATATATATATATATATATATATATATATATATATATGTAAAAGCATAGTACCTTCATGAAAGTTCTCCCTCTCATGGAAACAAATACAAGTAACCATATATACTGACACATTATAAAATGAAATGCTAATGGAGGATATAACTTTCCTCGAAGTTATTGTTTCATCCCATTAATAACTATATTTTGAAATTATATAAAGTCATTAAAGTCACTGCAACTCAGTGTATTACCCTCTCTGTACTTTTGCACATTTATGAGGCTGTATATCAAGGATATAACCTTGACTACATGTCACTGTAAATAGCTTAATGGTATACGTAAGCAAAAGTGATCATCAAAGGATGTGTACACTTATTGCTTTTTCTTAAAGTCATTTAAACAACTTCTAAATTGGGTCATAATACAAAAGTTTTAAAATGCTTAAATTTAAAAATTGTGACCATCCTTACATAATTTGCATATAGAAACTCATAGATGAAGTAGACTATATTGTACTCTTCTTGTACTCTTAGTCCTGCAATAATGTACTTTAAGATTGATATCTCTTTGTCATTGATTGTGAAGGTTATTCCCTGCTCTGAAATAGAATACATGTAGATTGTCCAGTTTAGGTTAGGCCAAATAAGTACAATTATCAAATTATCATCATGGTTATTTTATCAGAAATGTGGGAAACTTTATGTAGAGCATTTATCTTAACAACTAATATAATGAATGCTAATAAAATATGTTGTAGGTATATATTTGATTTTTAATAAAGATGTATATTTTTGAATGATGCAGATTTCTCTAAAATTAAAATTAAAACTTAAGTACACAAAACAAATCCCTTTACCAAATGCATATGGAAGTCTTTCCGCTATTGAGTAATACAGATGTAGATCAATAATGATGTGAATTCATTTATATATGCATTCCTAGATTTCTAGATCTGCATGTATCCATCCAGTTGTATTTATATCATAATGTCTAGTATGCAGTAAACTTCATTATCTTCATGCATGTTGTCTGTGATTCAATACATAGTGAACATTCTTTAGGACCTGGTATGTGGCTTATTCAGGGGAAGGGGTTGTAGGTACAAAATAATCTTTTATCTGTCACCTGTAATTGGCTGAATTTGAAGTATCAGTAATGAATGTAATTACCAACTTGGCCAATTAAATAATCATCCAGTGCCTTACCTCCTTGTATTATGGTGTAGAAGACTTGACAAGACACTTAATTTGAGTAGATGCCACTGTCCTTAATTGTTTTATTCCAAAAGAAAAGACTTGAAATACTATATGAATAGCCAGACAGTTTATACTACTACTATCTTTTGTATGATGTACATACATGTGCCTTGTTATGCTTTTTATGGCATGAAGGTAAAAGTCATTATTAATATTTATTATTTATTATTATTATTATTATTATTATTATTATTATATGTGTAATTGTAGGATTAAAGGAATTCTAAACACAACTTTTAATTGTATGAAAAGGTTACAGAATGTACATATAAGAAAATAATGAGTGAAAAACTAACAAGTGAATAAAGAAATAAAGACATGAATCAGTTTTATACATTTGTAGAATTCTAATGAAAATGCTGCCAGGATATGTGCGGATAGTGCTGGAATTACATGCACCTCCATTCTTTACCAGTATGAAGAAAGTAATACTGTATTTATACAGTATGAAATGAGTATGCAGCACAGCAGTCCTTATATGAATAAAGCATTGTGATATAAATCATGCAAACATTTCTTTCAGTTGTCTGCAGTAAAACTTTTTTGGCATTTAATTTCAGTAATTATATTTTTGTGAATGAAAATTATTTTTATACTTGGTTATAAATTCATATTCTCATTCTTATTTATGAAAGGAAACCCATTTTATGATGATATTTATTTGATGACAGTCTCAGAGTTTTTTGTCAGTCTCATTTAATATTTTTGGATTAAAGTGGTCTTCATTTATTGATCATTGCACAAGCCATTGCACTGAAGTACACATTTCAGATTCAGTGCATTACCATTACTATGATAATCACTGCCACTGTTCTTTGAATGCTGTTCCAACATCATTTAAAGTTTACAATAAATTCTTCTGTCTAAACATAACTTTTTACTCTGTATTTAAGTGAAGAAATTTTTAATGGGTTTTTGCTGTTTTAAATTTGCATCATTATTCACAATACATCTTTTTTTACTTTGACCTCAGTTTTCATTCAGGAATATGAGAAAAATAATCCTCATTATACATCAATGCTGGATAGGAACATTTCACCTATAGAATCAAAGTCTAGTGGGCCTAAGGTTGTAATTTTGTTAGTTTCATTATTGTGTGGGCTGTCTTGACAGATACCACTCATTAGGGTGTGGTCTGTCTTGACAGGTGCCACTCAATAAGGGGTAGCCCTGTTTGAGAGGATGATCTACTCCGTTTGTTACAAACAACAGGGTTCAACAGATTTCAGAATCAAAGGTAGCCCATTGTGCTGCCAGGACCCCACCACCACCCCAAAAATCAATTTAATGTCAGAATTCCAAAGACAGGAAAGAAAGTACTTGAATACAAAATGGTCAGCTTTGAGATCATTTGTTTTACCTTCTTATGTGATACTGATAGTTATTATATTTTTGGGAAAGGCTTTTTTTTTAGCTGTACTGGTCATACACCAAAAGAGCTTATGAGATGGTCTGTTGTCAAAACTTCTTATGATGTCTGGTTGATATTGAATGAATATGTTGACTGCAGCAGCCATATTAAAAATCTTGTTGTTGCTACGCCTCCTGAATGGAAAGTCAGAGCTTGAAAATATTGTTATCTATACTCCCGTCCAAATGGATGGTTATTTCAACATCGGGTTTTCACCAGTAGATTTCTTATAATGCTTACTTGGTCCTAAATGAAAAAGGAGCCAGTTATACATCCAATATGGCTGTTACACTGTCTTAAAATCTTTTGTCACTACTCCTCCAGAATGAATGATCATTTTGACAGGGTTTACACCAAGTACTAAATGAAAATGGTGCCAGTTGTACTTCCAATATGATTGTCATGACGACTATTAAAAATGTTGTCAGTACTCCCTCTAAGCGGATGATCATTATGACACGGGGGTTTTCACCAAGACTTCCAATGAAGTCTGCTCTTTCCTAAATGAAAACGGTGCCAATCTGACATTCAATATGCCCACCACAGCAGCAAATTTTTAAATCTTGTTATTGCTGAAGAATATGAAAGGTAATTTCAATACTAAAGTTCAAAGTTAGAAATGGTCTTATCTTGAATTCCTGATAATTTATTTTAGCCATTAGAGGATCAGTCCTTTCTTTGGGACACTTGTTGGTAAGTTTTAAAACAAAATGTAGAAAATATCCATGTCATAGTAGTCCACTGGGCAATCTGGCATGGTATGTTGCAAGATATTTGAAGGGTGCTTGGTCCACTTGAACCCCTCTAAATCTGCCCCTGATATGGTAGCCCATACTCTACATTCTTGTAGCCCCCTAGTTTGGGGCACAGTAGAATTTTTGTACTTTTATTTATAAACAGGTGGCAATTATACAGAGGCATCCACAGTAGTAAGTTGTTGTTGTTGTAGGATTTAACACCATTTTTCAGCACAATATAGGCTATACATGGCAGCCAGTATAAACAGTGGAGGAAGAACCCGGGAAAACCCTGGAAAGAACCACCAACCCACTAGAAGCTACTGGCAAGCTTTCTCACATACCCACATTGGCCAAACCAGAGTCTCGAATCCACACAGACAGATGTGAGATGGCAGTGATTTGTAACGGTGAGCATTTAAAACTCGGCCACTTGGGGCCCCTCATTAGGAGGTGTTACTTGCAATAGATACTCACTTGTAAGTCAAGTCCAACTGAAAACTTCATAGACACAGATCTGTTGTCACCTAATGCACTAGCAGATCTGGATCTATGTAGTTTGTTAGGAGTAATCAGTAGAATAAAAACAACAGACTGTTATGCTGGCACATTTTCAATGGCAGATCAAAGTCTGTGTTGTTTCTAGTTGGACTTGAGTTAAAGCAGCATACATGGTATCTGTTGCCTTGTGTGTGAATTTGGATTTTTTAACATAGAGGATAAGGTGATAAAGTTTAAAATAGGTCACAGCTTTGAGGTTTTACTGATGCACAATATCATCTTAATTATTCCATATTTGTGTAATATGCCACCATTCCTCAGAATGTGCATGGCCCTCATTATTGTGAAAACTCTGTAAAAAAAACCAAACCTATTTCTCACCATGAGCATGTGTCACATCTTAGCATGCCTTGAGGGAGCATGCACCTGATTAAAGTCATCAAGATAATTTTATTGGAACTTGTCATCAAGTTTTTACCACTATTGTGTGTACTTTATTCAGCATGATCATATTGGGAGAGAGAGAGAGGATGCACTTCTGAAGTGGAGAACTCAAACATGGATGATGGGAGCTATCTCTCATGTAAATACACATGATGGGGGTATTGTTTATGACACTTTGCCTTTTGCTTATTATGATGAACTTTAGCTGTAGTGTGGAGTCTTTGATGGCCACTAGTGGAACGTATTTTCAAGGTTGATTGCACACCTAAAGCAACAAAGATTTAATTTATTTCAAAGTTCAGTTAATGACAGAAGGAACTAATTTATGTAGATAAATGATTTGTCATTTAGTCATTGAATCATTGAATTGTTAATCTGAAAAGAAAAAAAGTAATTCAGAAAAAAATTTCCATAGTGCAGTTCATTTGGGGTAAATAGATATCCAACATATTAATATTTAATGAGTTATTTGAGGAATTGATAAAACATTTATTGCGCTAATGTAGGTGTCCGAGAAAAAGTACAGTGCAGACAACAAAGGGATCCAAAACAACCATTACTTTTCCAACTGAATATGCTCTAGTTCTGAATGTTCATGTCCCAGATTTCATTAAACAATTCAACAAGTTTGGTGTATTTTGAATTCTCTTGTCAACTTGTTTGAAAGTAATTTTGTTTGTGAATGCATTGAGGTACAAAATCATATGCCATATGACATTTAGATGGAAGAGTTTTAACATGTTTGTGGAGTACATTTTTATCATCCCTGTTTGATAACACCATTATATTGCTGTTTTTGATATCACCATTTTGGTGTTTTTGATACAAGCATTATTTTGGTGTTTCTGACCATTATTTCTGTGTTATAAAAGAAGCTTTCCAGAAGAGCACATTTGTATTGGCCCTGTTTGATAGCACCATTACATATGTGGTAATCAGGACAAAATCAATTAGCATAACAATGGGTGTATCCTGTGTACAGACAAGAATTGATAAAAAGTTATTTATTTTAATTCTGTTACATTATGTGTCATCTTGCCTTCATAACAAAAGCTTAACTATTTTCTGATGATGCCAGGCTGTTGTGGGAGATAGGACAGCATGGTGCCTGTGGCCATGCCAAATTTTGGACCAACAATACATACATTGATAAATCCAGCAGAGTGCCACAAAGTCAACTATAAAAAAAAACCAACAAAAAAACAGTTCTGTGTGGAGCCCAAAATAGTTCTGTATTGTTACCACTGATGTGTATGTAATATGGTTTTATGGCACCTCAGCAAAACAGTGTCTTTGTAGTGCCATTAGATGTTCGAAAAATATATACCTTTCTAGTGACCTCATGCCAGAGTCTTTTATATGAAGATTTAAGTTAATTTAGTGTGAAAGATTTCAGTTATTCTGTACAAATTTTTTAAAAAATTTAATAAAACATAGTATCATTTCTTTGCTTACATACTGGTTACCAGTTTGTTGTAAATATTAATGCTTACCTTTTGTAGGACTGATACAGGCATAGTTTGGTTGGTACATGGCCAAGATTGATTGGGTCACTTTTCCCAACTAGGGCAGGTTATTATATTAAAGGCCCCATGACATCTATGTGACATACCCACTTATCATATCCAACAACACCTGATAATGGGGAGTAAAGATAACACCATTCTGTTGCATTGTGTTCAGAAGCTGTTACAGAGCTACATTTATGATAGAGTTGTGAAGGTACATGTTCTGGACCAGGTGTGGGTCCTCCAATTATGGGCAGAATTTGGTTTCTTTTTCAAGGCAGACTGTTGTGGTTGAAGAAAAAACTAATTATCCCCACACTTTCCAAAAAGCACTGAGAATATTTTCGTGACCTCTGTATGCCCATCCATCCATCATTGTTACCATATCACATTCAACCACAAATGGTTGAAGCCTTATAGTTAGGTTGCCCTTGTGCTGGTCATTTGTGATATGGGCAGGGTGTCATTATTGGCTGCTGCATATGGGGTCCATGAGAATGGGGGGAGGGTGTGTCAAAGGTCAAATATACACAACTCAGTTAAATTGACCTTTTAAAAATATTTTCTGTTCAAACTTCATTTATGCAGCCATAGCACACAAAAAATCCATCATATACTGTATATATATTCACTTATAAGTCAAGTCAAACAGCAAATCAAACAAACATCCTGATTTGCCATAGCATAATTCACCTGCTAATCAGAGTCTGTGTTGTTTTTTCTACTGATTACTCCTAACAAACTGCACAGACCAGATCTGCTGGTGTCTTATGTGGCAGCAGATCTGGGTCTGTGCATTTTGCAGTTGGACTCGTCTTTTAAGCAAGTATATACTGTATATATGATGAATTTTTGTAGCTTGAGCCCTTGGTTATTGTCTTTAATTTGTTGGTTCATACTGGGGGATGGGGGTGGAATGGTGTTAGAAGTATTGAAACATGATGTGAAAAATATAGAGATTGTGATGACAAGCCAATGTAGTTTTTGTTTTAATCTGCGCACGGTTGAACTTTAGATGGCGTGTAAGAAAGTGAAATTTTTTTTTGAAGACTGAGACATCAAAACATGCATCCATAGTTGTAAATTGTAAATAAAGCAGGACATTCTAGGTTAATTTAAATCTAACTTCCCTCATATGATGCATGCTGGGGTTGAGCAGTCTGCATTTATCATGAAATATTTGGTGAGTGTTCACTTGCTTTGTCCAGAAATGGGTGAGTGGGTGTTTGCATTAATTAAGTCATGTGCAGGTATGAAACTGAATATGGTATGATGTTCACAGAACTTGTCATACTTATTGTACATGGGTATATATGGTACCATATATTGTACATGGTATATATGGATTATTGTACTTTAGTATAGATGGTGTTGCACATGGGTGTATGTATGATATTTTATTCTACATGGGTATAGTAGTATACATAGATGAGGTTTTAATCTCAAAGAGTGTTTTAGGCCAGAAACCCCCACCCCCTCTAAAATAAATATATTATGACATTTTTTTACCACCTCAGAGACCCCCTCTCCCTCAAAAAACCACCCTCCAACAAATTTTTATCTCAGAAAATGATGAATTATTTGAAACCCAAAGGGGATTCTAGACCAGAACCCTCACCCCCTAAATTTTGAGATGAGGTTGGTCAGATGATTCAATGACATTTATTGACAACATGGTTGATGAATGATATTACTAAAGCTGCACAAAATTAAACATCTGCTACTGTTGTAACCCATATTTTATGATAATCTTTTTCATATCTGCTGACTGTCGTTGGCAGAATATCTGTTAACATACTGTCAATAATACAAAACTCTCGTATTAAATCGTCCATATCATATTTTATACCACGCAAATAAGATCGTATCTGATCAAGTAATTTTTTTATAGGTGATACTTGCTGTTTTACAAGCGTTTTTTTAGTTGGAAGTTGAGGTTCAATTTTTTACATGCTGTTGCAAGAGAAACACCAACACCAGATATTATTAACAAAAACGGATTTAATGATGCTCCACTTGAAATTATACCAGAGCTAGTCATTAACAATGGCAAATATGATATTACTCGAAGTATTCTATGGTAGTATTTATAACATTCTTTTAGACACCAGAGGTTTTTATGATAAAATTTATAATATTTTACTAATGCGTCAACATCTTGTTTTGGAATTTCCTCTGAAATGTGATTGAAATCAATGATATGTTTTTTCATTATACAATTTTTTTACACAAAAACAAAAGTTCTGGCACCAGCAATTGAATCAAGAAACTCATAAAATTTATTATTATTAGGATCAGCTATAAAAATTCTGTATTTGTCATAAACATCTGACGAAGTATCCTTATATCGTTCATCTGTTAGTACATATTGTTTCTTTAACCAAGCGTATGAATCAAAACTATTTCCTACTTCACTCTCATACAAATCTGTTTTATTCACAAAATTACTGTAATCGATTTCTGTTTCATCAATATACCCTACAACTAAGCTCAACTGATCTAACGTGAAATTTTTGAGAACAAGATGTCTGATAATTGCATATGCGACTACGAAATTTGCTAACATTAATTTTTTAAGCTTATCTAGTTCAATTGTAAGAAGACCAACAGCAGAAGCTACTTTTAACATTAATTTTTCATATGGTTTTGTGAATATTGTTTTAATTTCATTGTAATAATTTCGTAGTGACAATTGTCTAGAGTACTGTAATGATGGTAATGGAATATTGTCTTCTTCACTTATATCATAATAAGAATCAGACTTTACTTCCAACTTTGTTTGATCGACTAATTCAAAAAACTCTTCTCGCTCATCATCACTAAAATTACTAATTTCATCGTCTAAAATTTTGATTATCTTTAGAGACTTGTTAACAATAATCGGATCAAATTCTGGGTCTTTTTCACGTATCATTGGCAAAATTGCGTTTGCGTACACTTTAATAATTAACTCTGCGTCTGACGTCATAGTAACGATTTTAACCAAGGTTTCTTTGTCATTAGTACATACCGAGATGTTTAAAAATATGTCGTTTTGAAAAACTATCATATACATTTTTGTTTCTTTTTATTCTTATTTTCTTAGTTTCCACTAGTTTGTCAAGACGAGTATGATTTTCGTTTATTCGTCTTTCTTCCAATGTTCTTCCACTATAAATTCGTGCTTTTCTTAAGTCTGATTTTATTATCAAATCTATGTTATACCAATCAAGCTCGAGTAATATTTTTTTAAGTATAATTTCAACTTCTTTTTGTTCTTCTAGACAATCATCAGGATGACAGTATCTGCTTATAATGTCTAAGTTTTCTATTGCTTTTTTCAGTTGTGGTTCTCGCATATGCATAACGCGAATAAAATTAACAGAATTTCCTGGCAATGTTGAATTGTCTAATGATTCGATGAGAAGTTTTTTCAAACCTTGTAACATTTTTGCCACGTTATTAACAGCTCCAACATCTATTTTAGGGTTAAAAATATTATCATAAAATTCTTTCGCAACGGTTATAATTGATGGTTCTGACATTATTTTATAGCATTAGATTAAATTTGATCATCGAGTGTGTATATTTGAAATGCTGTCAGTCCTGGAAACGGACGTTCAGCAACAATAACATAAACTCGAAAATACAAGTACTTGTTAACAGTGTTTTCAGTCGGAATCGTAAAATATTGTGTTGTTGAAATGTAAGTGTCTGTTGTGCTATACAATGTTGCCCAATTAATATCATCATTTGATCCTTCCAATCGCCAATTATAAATTCGACCAACGCTAGGATTTAATCGGCCTCGCAAATGAAATTGCCAAGTAGCAACTGCAGTAGGACATTTGATTTTGATCCAAAAAGTTTCGATTTCTCCGTTGGTCGTCCACTCGTGTCTATCAGAGAAAGCGTAATAAGGATAATTTTCAGGATAAAACGATGATGCGCTTACCTCAAATCCAACTGCTGACTTAAACAATATTGGAATATACCCAACATTATTTTTACACTACTAAACAGATTGTCAACATACGCTTTATTTGTCAGATCGTTAGGGTTAACTGGAACGTAATTCGTCATTATCTTGTTGGCTTTCATGTTTATATTCCCTGACATCGGCCCACCGGATTTCTTAAAATATGGGTTAAGTTCTTCTTTTAATTGAGCATAACTAATAACATCAGTGTTATCAGATGGTGAGGTTATAGGTAATCCAGTTATTTTTGAATTTAACATGGACAGGTCACCTGTCATTGTATCACCGGCTTTGTTAAGCTTATTATCGTCAACAAATTTCAGTTGTGCATAACTTACAGCTTGTGTTTGATTTAAGTTTTCAGGCGGATATACAATCTCTAAATTTATAAAAAAAATTCCTGACATATTGATATTACCTGTAACTGTTCCACCGATTTTATCAAGTTTGTTATCATCAACATACTTCAACTGCAAATAACTTCCCGCTTGAGTTTGATTTAAGTTTGCTGGTGGATACCTGGTCTCCAAATTTATAATATTTTTCCTGACATATCTAAGTTACATCTTAAAATTCCACCAGATTTATCTAGTTTATTATTGTCAACTAATTTAAGTTGTGCATAACTAACAGCTTGTGTATTAACGACATTTATTGGTGGATAATCTGTTTCTAAATCTAGTACTCGTTGATTTGACATAAACAAGTTTCCCGTCATTGTGTCGCCGGAATTTTTCAGGTAACCTGATAAATCAACCTTACCATCTGTTATTGTTGTACTTACGGCCGATGAATCTCCTACTAATGTTCCAAATTTTGTATAATAGCTCATTATTTATTTATCGTCTGACAATTTTTTTATATAACATAAAATTGTATAACAATAATGGCAAAATCGTCGATATTAAACTTTGATACAGAGCGGTTGGTGAAACATAAACATGAAAACGAACTTCCAGATTGTCATTATCTTATTGTTGGAAGAACTGGATCCGGAAAAACAAACTTGCTTATGAATTTACTTCTAGGAGATAATTTTAACTACGATCGCGTTTATATTTACACAATTAATCCACAACGGGATAAGTACAAGCTACTTAACAATTATAATGACAAACTTCGGGATGATCTTGAGGCTGATGAAGATTTTTTTATTATCAAACAACCAGAAGAACTTGTTCCAGTTAATCAACTTGATTCGTCCGAACACAAGATAGTTGTTTTTGATGATACTCCGCTAAACAACGAGGAAATGAATAAAATAAGATCATATTTTTCATTATCACGTAATAAGAAATATAATTCTATTTATCTCGCCCAAGGTTTTTATAATGTTGACAGATTTATTAGGCGAAATACTGGTTGTTTTATATTATTTCCAGGACTTGACAATGTCGATGCTAGAAATATCGCGAACGAACAATGTGGTGATGTAACAAAAGATAAATTTATTGAATTATATCATAAAGCGACGGCAAATAAATATGACTTTTCTTTGTTTGATAAATTAACAAATGATACGAGTAAAATGTTTCGCTGTTGTATTGAAAAATATCTACAATAATTTTTATAGAAAATAGTATACAATTAATGGAAAGACAAGCAAAGTACAGAAAACATATAGAAAATCTAAAAAAAAAACTTGTTAAATCTAAAGCTGAACTTAGGCAAATGATCCAACAAGCACGACATGGCCAAGTGACTGCAGCAGAAACAACAGCCGCCGCTCTCAAACCAGTTACTGAGGCTTTACTTGGAAAACAACCCGAAACTAAACCACTATCAGAAGAAGAACTTAAAAAATTACAAGAAAAAGGTTTACTCGGATTAGTTAAAGAACAACAAGATGCAGCTGCTGGAAGAATTATTGAAAGATCTGAAAAAGAAAAAAGAAGATTAGCTGAGTCACTTGTAGCAAATATAGCTGATCCTGCTGCAAGACAAGCTGAATTAGATCGGCTAATTAATAATCCACTAGCGCTTCAACGAAGATTAACAGGCTTAACCACATGGGAGATTAAAAATATTTTAACAAATTTATCAGAAAAATTAGAAGATATTGAAAAGGAGCAAGAAAGAGTTGGCGAGTTGACGGTAAAGTTTAAGGGAGTTGAAGATAGAAGACGATGGTATATAAAACAAGCAAATGATAATATAAAAGATCATGAATACGATGACTTTTTAGAGAAAAATAATATAACAAAATCTTGATAATATAAATAAATGGAATGATGCTGAATTTGACAAACTTATTGATGATTTAACTGAAATAATGAGAGACGGTATTACTGCTAAAAATGTGTTAAACACAACCGTAGAAGAGGAAAATATGCTTCCACTTTATAATAGAATTAGAAATGGTAATATTGCTGTAGTAGTTGGAAAAACAGCACAAGCCAATAGAAAAGAAGCTTCTGGTAAGGGGTGGGGTTTTAAAAGGAAATTTTTTGTATTTGATAAAAGTCGAGTAAAAGAATATAGAGAAGAAAAAACTGGAAAAGGAGTAAGAATATTTGCATCAGTTACTGAAATGATTGGCAGATTAATGTTGTTGATATCATCAAAAGAAGCTGGAAATGTTGGTGCTGAAATTGACAATGAAATTATTGACATACTTGATAATTTGAGATCGGAAAATTTATTAACATCTGACGAATACGAAACTTTACATCGCGACTTAATCGCGGCGATTTAATTTTATAAATTTGTGCAATGATTTAATATAACAATTTTATATTAAAAAAATGTCAGCAATATTATTACTAGACTCTGGCCAATCTGATAAAGATAGCGCAAATTTTTATGTAAAGTATACTCCGCCAATAGAACTAGATCGTGAAAAACAATATGAAATTGGACTAATTTCCTGTACGTGTTGGAATTCTATGGCTAATATAAAAACTGGAATTAACGATGAATTTACATTTACTGTTCCTGCTTTATATTTACGTAATCCTACTGTTTGGAAAACAGTCAAAATTCCACAAGGAGCCTACAACGTAACTGATTTAAATAAAATAATGAAGGAACTTATCACAAAAAAATGAAGGTGAAGCTAATGATTTTGAGCTAACACCAAATTATAACACGTTAAGAGCTAGAATAACAATAAAGAAAGGTATGTTTATCGATTTTACTTCACCAAAAAGTATCGCGCTACTGATATGATTTGAGTATAAGCATTATATTTCTCTTATTCGTGATAATCCCAGAACGTATGACGGTGAACTGCCAGTAAATATAACTGATGTAAACACAATACTGATAAGTTGTTCTATCGCATCTGGATCTTACTCAGCTAAAGGTAGTAAAGGACAAACAATATGGTATCACGGTACCAAATGTTTTTCCATAGACCTCAATGCTAATGTTTTGTGAAATAAATATACTTTCTATCCTACCTCAGCATGCATGTCACCCACTGTCACAGAGAACAATGTTAGATTGTCAATTTGACAAGGACAGAACCAGGTACTCCATTGCATTTAAGTGAGATAACTCTGCTGGAACTAGACAGGGGTAAGAGTTATCTAGTTACACCAGACACATTTTCAGTCATGTGTACCACATTTTTAAAAAATCATAAAAAATACAAAATGTGATATAGTTATGAATTAACATAATCTCACATGTTGCCAAGAGGCTCAACATTTTTTTAAGCCTAACAGAAAGTACAACCCTTACATAATGCACCAATCGCAGCTAGTTTTGTGGTTTATTTCTGAATGCAATGTTCCCTACACCTTAAGCTCCGCCCACCTGGGGTTGTACAATTGGTACCGTTATACCTAAAGCCAACCTTAATTTTTTCAATAATCTGTGATATAGCTTGGGACTGTACAAGTAACAAGTGTACTTAGTCTCGCTTGTCAAAAACAGTTTTATGAGGTACCAAGCTGTGTCTTATATTAAATGTGTATGTAATGGTCTTTGAAGTATTTCAGCTGCTGTTTTCATATTTGTGCTTTACTACCAAACTACATTTTGGGAATAAAATAACTTGTTTCAACTAGGACTTGTATTTTATTCACATCAGCACTTATTGAACTTCACATGGGTGATATGGGATAAATCACATCATATCATATTAAGTAATAACTAGGTCAAAGGTCAATGTACCAAATAGTATGTACCTCTTGTACTTCAAAAAGTACAATTAACCTAAAACAATGGACTTTATATTTGTTTGGTAGATGCAGAACTTAACATCAGAGACAGGTTATAATCTTGTTATAAAGTACAAGCTTTCAACACTTTACACTGTCTGCAGATACATGAGGTCACTAACCCCCAGTCCTCACACCACGGTCAACTTACCCCATCCTCTTTGTAATACAAATAGAAAGCTTCGCTCCTTTGTGTAGTGAATAAAATTGACGCAATAAGCCAATCTGTCACCAAATAGAGTAGATCACAGCTTCTAAGTAGTTATATTGGATTTGGGGGTGAAATTTGGGGAATAAAATACAGAAAAATGCCAAAGATAAACAATAAGTATAGTGAGTCAAATGGAGTTAAAAACAGGAGGAAGGTGTGTATCTAAAAGGGAGATGTAGCTTATGATAAAGGACTTAAAGGAGACAAAAGCAGCAATGAGAAAAATGAGAAGTGAAAGTTTGATGACCTTGCCTTGGACAAATATATGGAGGCAGTGCCCCATAGGTCCAAGGAAAGTCCGAAGGCACCTGTGCTATAACATCCCTTACATGCACCAAAATTTCAGGTGAAGTGGTGTTCATTCCCGTCTAATATAAAAGGGTGAATAATTTAGATAATATAGATGCATATAGTTTATATTTCTTCTACATAAGAAATTAACAATAATGTTCTTTCAGTTAAGCAGAAAAATACCTAAACCAAACAAAACATACTTTTTCAGTTTTTAAACTTGTAAACTTTCCTGTGAGAAATTATTAAATTGCTTCTACTTACATTTGCATCAAGACTGAGGGCTAATATAATACTTTACAAATCTTCTCTTTATTTTCATAACCAATCACTGAAAATGTGTTTTTATTTTTTTAAATGTTATATCTGGTGTAAGGGAGATAACTGAATGATATACATAAGGTGTGGTATTTTTATTTCCTCCAATATATTATCCATGTAATATAGATGAGTTCATGAACACATGTATTAACTTCAATGCAATTAAATTATCCAAAAATACATTATTGATAAGTGAGAACCTAAAATCCAAGCTTTTGTATTTAGTGGAGACCTCAAGAGTGATGTAATTTTGCTTACTGACATGAGACAGCATTTTTATTTCAAATAGTTCATGTTCTCTACAATGCCGTCATGTAGAGTGCAGACTTCCATAAACATGCAGATATCCCATGCCAATTTGAATTCTTGCGATGGGATGCAAAGTTTGAAGAACAGTGTGGACTTGAATGGAAGGAATGGGCAATACGTGACTAATATGGTGATCACTCAATGTTTGACTTAATATGGAAATTCCACAAGAATAGCTGGACAGAAATAAATAGAATTAATTGAAAGTCAATAGTAGGTTATAATTGGGCTTATACAAGTGTCAATAGGAAATGCTGACTTAAAGAAACTGTTTTTGTCTGTTGGTATTCCCTGCTACTTCAACAAAGGGAATGCCAGAGAACTTATCTAAATAAACTGCATGAACCATTTCAAGGCAGGAAAAAGTGTACAAAAATGGACAATTAGAGCAGGACAATTAAAATCAAAGTGGGAAGGAATACAATGTCTTTAATAAATTACCTAAAATTACTCATACCAGATTATCCTATATGATACAAGTGATCTATTTACAAGTGAACCTAGAGTGTTCTCTATCTTGGTTTATAGCATGCCTTACAAAACCAAGATAGTGGTTTTTTTGTTGGTTTTTTTATACATGATTTATCATGTTTTGCAGGTAAAATAGTCAATATTTGGCCAAAATCAACTATATTATGTTTACATAACTTATTTTGTTGCATATATGCCAATCTGAGAGCTGACTACACATACATAAAGCCTTCAGGCAATACAAGTATATGTCTGTCATAGCTATAGTTATCAAAAGTCACCATCCAAAGTCAACTTGTGCTATTTTCTGAAGATTTCATACATTTTATTCTTAAAAGACGGTCACTATTTGACTAGAAATGTTCAGCATCCATCTGTTTTCCTACATCTAACTAGTACAGTTCATAAATGCCGCCCACATGTATGTGTTTCTATGGATACACTGGGAGGCTGTTCTTCCCTGTAGGTATCACGGTACCAATTGTTTTTCCATAGACCTCAATGCTAATGTTTTGTGAAATAAATATATTTTCTATCCTATCTCAGCATGCATGTCACCCACTGTCACAGAGAACAATGTTAGATTGTCAATTTGACAAGGACAGAACAGAACCAGGTACTCCATTGCATTTAAGAGAGATAACTCTGCTAGAACTAGACAGGGGTAAGAGTTATCTAGTTACACCAGACACATTTTCAATCATGTGTACCACATTTGTAAAAAATCATAAAAAATACAAAATGTGATATAGTTATGAATTAACATAATCTCACATGTTGCCAAGAGGCTCAACTTTTATTAAGCCTAACAGAAAGTACAACTCTTACATAATGCACCAATCGCAGCTAGTTGTGTGGTTTATTTCTGAATGCAATGTTCCTTACACCTTAAGCTCCGCCCACCTGGGGTTGTACAATTGGTACCGTTATACCTACAGCCAACCTTAATTTTTTCAATAATCTGTGATATAACTTGGGACTGTACAAGTAACAAGTGTACTTAGTCTCGCTTGTCAAAAACAATTTTATGAGGTACCAAGCTGTGTCTTATATTAAATGTGTATGTAATGGTCTTTGAACTATTTCAGCTGCTGTTTTCATATTTGTGCTTTACTACCAAACTACATTTGGGGAATAAAATAACTTGTTTCAACTAGGACTTGTATTTTATTCACATCAGCACTTATTGAACTTCACATGGGTGATATGGGATAAATCACATCATATCATATTATGTAATAACTAGGTCAAAGGTCAATGTACCAAATAGTATGTACCTCATGTACTTCAAAAAGTACAATTAACCTAAAACAATGGACTTTATTTTTGTTTGGTAGATGCAGAACTTAACATCAGAGACAGGTGGACATGACCCAATCTTGTTATAAAGCACAAGCTTTCAACACTTTACACTGTCTGCAGATACATGAGGTCACTAACCCCCAGTCCTCACACCACGGTCAACTTACCCATCCTCTTTGTAATACAAATAGAAAGCTTCGCTCCTTTGTGTAGTGAATAAAATTGATGCAATAAGCCAATCTGTCACCAAATATAGTAGATCACAGCTTCTAAGTAGTTATATTGGATTTATGGTGAAATTTGGGAAATAAAATAAAGACAAATGCCAAAGATAAACAATAAGTATAGTGAGTCAAATGCAGTTAAAAACAGGAGGAAGGTGTGTATCTAAAAGGGAGATGTAGCTTATAATAAAGGAATTAAAGGAGACAAAAGCAGCAATGAGAAAAATGAGAAGTGAAAGTTTGATGACCTTACCTTGGACAAATATATGGAGGCAGTGCCCCATAGGTCCAAGGACAGTCCGAAGGCACCTGTGCTATAACATCCCTTACATGCACCAAAATTTCAGGTGAAGTGGTGTTCATTCCCATCTAATATAAAAGGGTGAATAATTTAGATAATATAGATGCATATAGTTTATATTTCTTCTACATAAGAAATTAACAATAATGTTCTTTCAGTTGAGCAGAAAAATACCTAAACCAAGCAAAACATACTTTATCAGTTTTTAAACTTGTAAACGTTCCTGTGAGAAATTATTAAATTGCTTCTACTTACATTTGCATCAAGACTGAGAGCTAATATAATACTTCACAAATCTTCTCTTTATTTTCATAACCAATCACTGAAAATGTGAGTTTTTATTTTTTGAAATGTTATATCTGGTGTAAGGGAGATAACTGAATGATATACATAAGGTGTGGTATATTTATTTCCTCCAATATATTATCCATGTAATATAGATGAGTTCATGAACACATGTATTAACTTCAATGCAATTAAATTATCCAAAAATACATTATTGATAAGTGAGAACCTAAAATCCAAGCTTTTGTATGTAGTGGAGACATCAAGAGTGATGTAATTTTGCTTACTGACATGAGACAGCATTTTTATTTCAAATAGTTCATGTTCTCTACAATGCCGTCATGTGGAGTGCAGACCTCCATAAACATGCAGATATGATCCCATGCCAATTTGAATTCTTGCGATGGGATGCAAAGTTTGAAGAACAGTGTGGACTTGAATGGAAGGAATGGACAATATGTGACTAATATGGTGATCACTCAATGTTTGACCTAATATGGAAATTCCACAAGAAGAGCTGGACAGAAGTAAATATAATTAATTGAAAGTCAATAGTAGGTTATAATCGGACTTATACAAGTGTCAATAGGAAATGCTGACTTAAAGAAACTTCTTTTGTCTGTTGGTATTCCCTGCTACTTCAACAAAGGGAATGCCAGAGAACTTATCTAAATAAACTGCATGAACCATTTCAAGGCAGGAAAAAGTGTACAAAAATGGACAATTAGAGCAGGACAATTAAAATCAAAGTGGGAAGGAATACAATATCTTTAATAAATTACCTAAAATTACTCATACCAGATTATCCTATATGATACAAGTGATCTATTTACAAGTGAACCTAGTGTTCTCTATCTTGGTTTATAGCATGCCTTACAAAACCAAGATAGTGGTTTTTTTGTTGTTTTTTTTTATACATGATTTATCATGTTTTGCAGGTAAAATAGTCAATATTTGGCCAAAATCAACTATATTATGTTTACATAACTTATTTTGTTGCATATATGCCAATCTGAGAGCTGACTACACATACATAAAGCCTTCAGGCAATACAAGTATATGTCTGTCATAGCTATAGTTATCAAAAGTCACCATCCAAAGTCAACTTGTGCTATTTTCTGAAGGTTTCATACATTTTATTCTTAAAAGACGGTCACTATTTGACTAGAAATGTTCAGCATCCATCTGTTTTCCTACATCTAACTAGTACAGTTCATAAATGCCGCCCACATGTATGTGTTTCTATGGATACACTGGGAGGCTGTTCTTCCCTGTAGGTATCACGGTACCAATTGTTTTTCCATAGACCTCAATGCTAATGTTTTGTGAAATAAATATACTTTCTATCCTATCTCAGCATGCATGTCACCCACTGTCACAGAGAACAATGTTAGATTGTCAATTTGACAAGGACAGAACAGAACCAGGTACTCCATTGCATTTAAGAGAGATAACTCTGCTAGAACTAGACAGGGGTAAGAGTTATCTAGTTACACCAGTCACATTTTCAATCATGTGTACCACATTTGTAAAAAATCATAAAAAATACAAAATGTGATATAGTTATGAATTAACATAATCTCACATGTTGCCAAGAGGCTCAACTTTTATTAAGCCTAACAGAAAGTACAACTCTTACATAATGCACCAATCGCAGCTAGTTGTGTGGTTTATTTCTGAATGCAATGTTCCTTACACCTTAAGCTCCGCCCACCTGGGGTTGTACAATTGGTACCGTTATACCTACAGCCAACCTTAATTTTTTCAATAATCTGTGATATAACTTGGGACTGTACAAGTAACAAGTGTACTTAGTCGCGCTTGTCAAAAACAATTTTATGAGGTACCAAGCTGTGTCTTATATTAAATGTGTATGTAATGGTCTTTGAAGTATTTCAGCTGCTGTTTTCATATTTGTACTTTACTACCAAACTACATTTTGGGAATAAAATAACTTGTTTCAACTAGGACTTGTATTTTATTCACATCAACACTTATTGAACTTCACATGGGTGATATGAGATAAATCACATCATATCATATTATGTAATAACTAGGTCAAAGGTCAATGTACCAAATAGTATGCACCTCTTGTACTTCAAAAAGTACAATTAACCTAAAACAATGGACTTTATATTTGTTTGGTAGATGCAGAACTTAACATCAGAGACAGGTGGACATGACACAATCTTGTTATAAAGTACAAGCTTTCAACACTTTACACTGTCTGCAGATACATGAGGTCACTAACCCCCAGTCCTCACACCACGGTCAACTTACCCATCCTCTTTGTAATACAAATAGAAAGCTTCGCTCCTTTGTGTAGTGAATAAAATTGATGCAATAAGCCAATCTGTCACCAAATATAGTAGATCACAGCTTCTAAGTAGTTATATTGGATTTGGGGGTGAAATTTGGGGAATAAAATACAGAAAAATACCAAAGATAAACAATAAGTATAGTGAGTCAAATGGAGTTAAAAACAGGAGGAAGGTGTGTATCTAAAAGGGAGATGCAGCTTATGATAAAGGAATTAAAGGAGACAAAAGCAGCAATGAGAAAAATGAGAAGTGAAAGTTTGATGACCTTACCTTGGACAAATATATGGGGGCAGTGCCCCATAGGTCCAAGGACAGTCCGAAGGCACCTGTGCTATAACATCCCTTACATGCACCAAAATTTCAGGTGAAGTGGTGTTCATTCCCATCTAATATAAAAGGGTGAATAATTTAGATAATATAGATGCATATAGTTTATATTTCTTCTACATAAAAAATTAACAATAATGTTCTTTCAGTTGAGCAGAAAAATACCTAAACCAAGCAAAACATACTTTATCAGTTTTTAAACTTGTAAACTTTCCTGTGAGAATTTATTAAATTGCTTCTACTTACATTTGCATCAAGACTGAGAGCTAATATAATACTTCACAAATCTTCTCTTTATTTTCATAACCAATCACTGAAAATGTGAGTTTTTATTTTTTGAAATGTTATATCTGGTGTAAGGGAGATAACTGAATGATATTCATAAGGTGTAGTATTTTTATTTCCTCCAATATATTATCCATGTAATATAGATGAGTTCATGAACACATGTATTACCTTCAATGCAATTAAATTATCCAAAAATACATTATTGATAAGTGAGAACCTAAATTCCAAGCTTTTGTATGTAGTGGAGACCTCAAGAGTGATGTAATTTTGCTTACTGACATGAAACGGCATTTTTATTTCAAATAGTTCATGTTCTCTACAACGCCGTCATGTGGAGTGCAGACTTCCATAAACATGCAGATATGATCCCATGCCAATTTGAATTCTTGCGATGGGATGCAAAGTTTGAAGAACAGTGTGGACTTGAATGGAAGGAATGGACAATATGTGACTAATATGGTGATCACTCAATGTTTGACCTAATATGTAAATTCCACAAGAAGAGCTGGACAGAAATAAATATAATTAATTGAAAGTCAATAGTAGGTTATAATCGGGCTTATACAAGTGTCAATAGGAAATGCTGACTTAAAGAAACTGTTTTTGTCTATTGGTATTCCCTGCTACTTCAACAAAGGGAATGCCAGAGAACTTATCTAAATAAACTGCATGAACCATTTCAAGGCAGGAAAAAGTGTACAAAAATGGACAATTAGAGCAGGACAATTAAAATCAAAGTGGGAAGGAATACAATGTCTTTAATAAATTACCTAAAATTACTCATACCAGATTATCCTATATGATACAAGTGATCTATTTACAAGTGAACCTAGAGTGTTCTCTATCTTGGTTTATAGCATGCCTTACAAAACCAAGATAGTGGGGTTTGTTGGTTCTTTTTATACATGATTTATCATGTTTTGCAGGTAAAATAGTCAATATTTGGCCAAAATCAACTATATTATGTTTACATAACTTATTTTGTTGCATATATGCCAATCTGAGAGCTGCCTACACATACATAAAGCCTTCAGGCAATACAAGTATATGTCTGTCCTAGCTATAGTTATCAAAAGCCACCATCCAAAGTCAACTTGTGCTATTTTCTGAAGATTTCATACATTTTATTCTTAAAAGACTGTCACTATTTGACTAGAAATGTTCAGCATCCATTTGTTTTCCTACATCTAACTAGTACAGTTCATAAATGCATACATCTAACTAGTACAGTTCATAAATGCCGCCCACATGTATGTGTTTCTATGGATACACTGGGAGGCTGTTCTTCCCTTTAGGTATCACGGTACCAATTGTTTTTCCATAGACCTCAATGCTAATGTTTTATGAAATAAATATACTTTCTATCCTACCTCAGCATGCATGTCACCCATTGTCACAGAGAACAATGTTAGATTGTCAATTTGACAAGGACAGAACCAGGTACTCCATTGCATTTAAGAGAGATAACTCTGCTGGAACTAGACAGGGGTAAGAATTATCTAGTTACACCAGACACATTTTCAGTCATGTGTACCACATTTAAAAAAAATCATAAAAAATACAAAATGTGATATAGTTATGAATTAACATAATCTCACATGTTGCCAAGAGGCTCAACATTTTATTAAGCCTAACAGAAAGTACAACCCTTACATAATGCACCAATCACAGCTAGTTTTGTGGTTTATTTCTGAATGCAATGTTCCCTACACCTTAAGCTCCGCCCACCTGGGGTTGTACAATTGGTACCGTTATACCTACAGCAGAACACCAACGCTCCATTAAATAGGCGTTCAAACTAGGAATAAAGTCGTAAGAATAACCAATTATTGAACATATTTCTAACGAAATGTCTATGAGATTAATTTAAAACATTTAAATTTATATAGAGTTTACGGGAACAAAACTTACGATTCATATGCATTTTTAAATGACATATGAAGCAGGAACATCTTGTTCAATGATTTAAAAAAACTGGCTCTTAAAATGACAGCTAGACTTAACAATTAGACTTATGAAATATCTTACTAAAATAAGTGAGAACCGAAAGTTTCAACATATAACAAGATCTATGAAAATAATGAATAATGGTGAAATGGATGATGTCACTAAATGTTTATATGACACTTTGTATAGAAATTTGGCCAGGAAAAAGGCGAGTCACGAAATGGATGCTTGACAGGATTGAATATTTAACATTGCACATAACTATGTATCAGTTATTAGTTATTACGAGTAAGCCAATATATTATTTTATATGAATAGGTCAATGACACAGATATACAATACAAATATCAAATGAGATACAAGCGTTTCTTTTACGCTACCGAGGAAGTTTTAAATAAAATCACTTTAGACCATCAACATACAAACTACATATATACAGCCATTAGTGACAATCGACACGATTGGAAACATTTAAACTGAATTTGATGTCTCTGTAAATAAATGTATATGAAATATTGGAAGGTAAAAAAAGTGATATTGAGAGGAACTACATTAAATCGTTGAGAATAACTAACATAGATACAATCAGACATATTGCCGTTTTAATCACGTTCTATCAAGCTATGGTCCTAGCAGTTACAGTGGCGTGAGATACAATTACGTTGGAATAACAGATGTATTAAACTTTGTCTCATTACAAATAAATAAAGATAACACACACACACACACACACACACACACACACACACACACACACATATATATA
>JAECUM010091237.1:0-28735 GCA_016617855.1 Megalonaias nervosa
TGTAGAGAATAAAATTGATGCAATAAGCCAATCTGTCACCAAATATAGTAGATCACAGCTTCTAAGTAGTTATATTGGATTTGGGGGTGAAATTTGGGGAATAAAATATAGAAAAATGCCAAAGATAAACAATAAGTATAATGAGCCAAATGGAGTTAAAAACAGGAGGAAGGTGTGTATCTAAAAGGGAGATGCAGCTTATGATAAAGGAATTAAAGGAGACAAAAGCAGCAATGAGAAAAATGAGAAGTGAAAGTTTGATGACCTTACCTTGGACAAATATATGGGGGCAGTGCCCCATAGGGCCAAGGACAGTCCGAAGGCACCTGTGCTATAACATCCCTTACATGCACCAAAATTTCAGGTGAAGTGGTGTTCATTCCCATCTAATATTAAAGGGTGAATAATTTAGATAATATAGATGCATATAGTTTATATTTCTTCTACATAAGAAATTAACAATAATGTTCTTTCAGTTGAGCAGAAAAATACCTAAACCAAGCAAAACATACTTTATCAGTTTTTAAACTTGTAAACTTTCCTGTGAGAAATTATTAAATTGCTTCTACTTACATTTGCATCAAGACTGAGAGCTAATATAATACTTCACAAATCTTCTCTTTATTTTCATAACCAATCACTGAAAATGTGAGTTTTTATTTTTTGAAATGTTATATCTGGTGTAAGGGAGATAACTGAATGATATTCATAAGGTGTGGTATTTTTATTTCCTCCAATATATTATCCATGTAATATAGATGAGTTCATGAACACATGTATTAACTTCAATGCAATTAAATTATCCAAAAATACATTATTGATAAGTGAGAACCTAAATTCCAAGCTTTTGTATGTAGTGGAGACCTCAAGAGTGATGTAATTTTGCTTACTGACATGAAACAGCATTTTTATTTCAAATAGTTCATGTTCTCTACAAAGCCATCATGTGGAGTGCAGACTTCCATAAACATGCAGATATGATCCCATGCCAATTTGAATTCTTGCGATGGGATGCAAAGTTTGAAGAACAGTGTGGACTTGAATGGAAGGAATGGACAATATGTGACTAATATGGTGATCACTCAATGTTTGACCTAATATGGAAATTCCACAAGAAGAGCTGGACAGAAATAAATATAATTAATTGAAAGTCAATAGTAGGTTATAATCGGGCTTATACAAGTGTCAATAGGAAATGCTGACTTAAAGAAACTGTTTTTGTCTGTTGGTATTCCCTGCTACTTCAACAAAGGGAATGCCAGAGAACTTATCTAAATAAACTGCATGAACCATTTCAAGGCAGGAAAAAAAAAAAAAAATGGACAATTAGAGCAGGACAATTAAAATCAAAGTGGGAAGGAATACAATGTCTTTAATAAATTACCTAAAATTACTCATACCAGATTATCCTATATGATACAAGTGATCTATTTACAAGTGAACCTAGAGTGTTCTCTATCTTGGTTTATAGCATGCCTTACAAAACCAAGATAGTGGGGTTTTTTTTTTGGTTCTTTTTATACATGATTTATCATGTTTTGCAGGTAAAATAGTCAATATTTGGCCAAAATCAACTATATTATGTTTACATAACTTATTTTGTTGCATATATGCCAATCTGAGAGCTGCCTACACATACATAAAGCCTTCAGGCAATACAAGTATATGTCTGCCATAGCTATAGTTATCAAAAGCCACCATCCAAAGTCAACTTGTGCTATTTTCTGAAGATTTCATACATTTTATTCTTAAAAGACTGTCACTATTTGACTAGAAATGTTCAGCATCCATTTGTTTTCCTACATCTAACTAGTACAGTTCATAAATGCCGCCCACATGTATGTGTTTCTATGGATACACTGGGAGGCTGCTCTTCCCTTAGGTATCACGGTACCAATTGTTTTTCCATAGACCTCAATGCTAATGTTTTGTGAAATAAATATACTTTCTATCCTACCTCAGCATGCATGTCATCCACTGTCACAGAGAACAATGTTAGATTGTCAATTTGACAAGGACAGAACCAGGTACTCCATTGCATTTAAGAGAGATAACTCTGCTGGAACTAGACAGGGGTAAGAGCTATCTAGTTACACCAGACACATTTTCAGTCATGTGTACCACATTTTAAAAAAATCATAAGAAATACAAAATGTGATATAGTTATGAATTAACATAACCTCACATGTTGCCAAGAGGCTCAACATTTTTTTAAGCCTAACAGAAAGTACAACCCTTACATAATGCACCAATCACAGCTAGTTTTGTGGTTTATTTCTGAATGCAATGTTCCCTACACCTTAAGCTCCGCCCACCTGGGGTTGTACAATTGGTACCGTTATACCTACAGCAGAACACCAACGCTCCATTAAATAGGCGTTCAAACTAGGAATAAAGTCGTAAGAATAACCAATTATTGAACATATTTCTAACGAAATGTCTATGAGATTAATTTAAAACATTTAAATTTATATAGAGTTTACGGGAACAAAACTTACGATTCATATGCATTTTTAAATGACATATGAAGCAGGAACATCTTGTTCAATGATTTAAAAAAACTGGCTCTTAAAATGACAGCTAGACTTAACAATTAGACTTATGAAATATCTTACTAAAATAAGTGAGAACCGAAAGTTTCAACATATAACAAGATCTATGAAAATAATGAATAATGGTGAAATGGATGATGTCACTAAATGTTTATATGACACTTTGTATAGAAATTTGGCCAGGAAAAAGGCGAGTCACGAAATGGATGCTTGACAGGATTGAATATTTAACATTGCACATAACTATGTATCAGTTATTAGTTATTACGAGTAAGCCAATATATTATTTTATATGAATAGGTCAATGACACAGATATACAATACAAATATCAAATGAGATACAAGCGTTTCTTTTACGCTACCGAGGAAGTTTTAAATAAAATCACTTTAGACCATCAACATACAAACTACATATATACAGCCATTAGTGACAATCGACACGATTGGAAACATTTAAACTGAATTTGATGTCTCTGTAAATAAATGTATATGAAATATTGGAAGGTAAAAAAAGTGATATTGAGAGGAACTACATTAAATCGTTGAGAATAACTAACATAGATACAATCAGACATATTGCCGTTTTAATCACGTTCTATCAAGCTATGGTCCTAGCAGTTACAGTGGCGTGAGATACAATTACGTTGGAATAACAGATGTATTAAACTTTGTCTCATTACAAATAAATAAAGATAACACACACACACACACACACACACACACACACACACACACACACATATATATATATATATATATATATATATATATATATATATATATATATATATATATATATATATATATATATGCCTTGTTACAGCTTAGTCAGCTTGACGAATTTAATGCCTAAAGAAAATAAATGTTCAGATTTACAAAATTCATGAATTTAAAGGTTTTGTACATTGTTTATTGTGGTTTTGAAAGTAATTTCTTCCGATCGTATGCGAAGTGTCTGTGCAGCACACTAATACTGTAATCCTAGACAAAAACCTGAACACCATCCGTTTGTACCGCAAGTCCATGCATAAATGTTAGAGACCAGTCGTTGATAGCAATGTTAGAGACCAATCGATTATAGCAATGTTAGAGACCAATCGTTGATAGCAATGTTAGAGACCAATCGTTTGTAGCAATGTTAAAGACCAATCGTTTATAGCAATACTGATTGCAAACAGCTGCTGTCAAGGATCTTAAAACTAGTATGAGCAATGTACACAGGAACATTCAAAACATGTGGTACTAGTATAGAAAAAGATGAAAAGCAAACATTTTAACACAACAAGACAAATGTCATATCTATAAAAGATACATATTTTGGTTAGCGAGTTGGAAAACATGACTACAATGCATACCGACCCTGCTCACAACGGACGTAATTTGAATTTCAGATACATAAAGTTTATCCAACTATAACTTGTCAGCTTTTGACAGTCATCTATCCATCAAGACATTTGCAAAATCGGTTCCAGATGATGAAAGGATTCCTTTTTTGATAGGCTCATTAAGGTTGGCAAGGTAATAAGAGTAAATCGTTATCGGTTCATGGCAGCTATAATACAAAAGAACATTTACCGATACTAATACACGGATAGTTTTGAAAAATGTATTGGAACAGATACACATTTCAAACGATACTCATCATTTAATGCATTAAACATATAATGAAGGTCAGTATGTACATGATGAGACATCACACTATAACCTGAACACACTCGGTGACCTTGACAAATATTACATTGTGAATAATACTGTGTAATAAAGGGTTTTGCACAGTTTATAAATGTCAGCTTGCCTATTGCAACTTGAACATGCCTTTTGGAAATATGTGCTTATCCAAACCATAAAATCAAAAGATGAGTAAAACAACAAAATAAATAATATCTTTATAGGAAATCGCATTAAATTTATTTATACTTTTGGTTTCTTTTTTAACTTTAAACCACATATCCATCATTAAAGGTATTGTGGCTGCCAGAAATGCAGCACGCTCTATTCGCTGTATTTCTATTTATGGCGGCCTCAGCCTCCCAAAATTTCAGTATTATACGTTATGTCTCATTGTTCAGTTTCTTAGCACGTTTACTCTATATACAGTGTACAAATAGTTATGTTATGCTGTAAATACATAGCAAATTGTTGGTTCACTAATATCATTTATGTTCAATACAAAGTCACGAAAGTGGCCAGCATCAAACACAACGTTTGTCTTTATTTTAATTATATACACATATACTTTGACTTTGTATTATTTGCACGAATGATCTAATGAATTCTGTCTTTTCACTCTCTATCTTCCTTTCGACTCTATCGATGTCAGAAAGAGTAGGCTGGTGTATGCACATTTAATTTTACAATCTCATCCAACAAGTTAATAATATAGAACCCTGTGTTTTCATTCACTTTCTTTCTGACAACAACTTGCACCCCTTTTCTACCTGTGTAAGAACACCTCACATAAAACGATTTACGCTCGCGTAAGGACATTTATGGGAGGTGTGATTGGGTCTACAATTTCCCGCCAGATTTGTCGGGTAACGCGCTGTGAAGGGCCAATATATTTAAAGTTTTAATCACGTGTTCTGCCCAGCCAATCGCAATTCCTTTGCACCGGCTGCGTGCGGAGGGATTCTCTCTGCTAGAGACTTTGGCGTTAGTTGAGCTAATTTCCTTCCTGGGGTGCGGACGTGTTTTCTTTTCTGTAGAAATTTTTCCCACTTCCACCTCATCATACCTCCCTGTATATAATTGTTATCTGCTATCTCGTTGTTAATGATCTGTTTGTTGTTTGTTTTTATTTTTTTCTTTTCTCCATTTAATCGGGTTTTAGGCGGTTGCATCCGCAATAATCTCTTACAAGGTTATTCGACTTCTACAGTCTCTTTGTTTTATAATGCCGCTCGTCTTTGTGTTTCATTTGTTAGCACCTTTACTTGATATATTTTGTTCCAACAGTTATATTGTTGTAAATACATAGTTAAGGTTGAGTCTGCTCAGTATATAACATTCTTGTTTACGGCGGTTGCAGCCTCCACAAATTTCTGTATTATACGTTATGTCTCATTGTTCAATTTCTTAGTACGTTTATTCTATAGACGTTGTACAAATAGTTATGTTATTCTGTAAATACATAGCAAATTTTTGGTTCACTAATATCATTTATGTTCAATACAAAGTCACGAAAGTTGTCAGCATCAAACACAACGTTTGTCTTTGTTTTAATTATGTACCCACATACTTTGACTTTGTAATATTTGCACGACTGATCTAGGGAATTGGACTGAAATATTACTATGGAATTGTTGTGAATTCATTCATGGAGATTCTGAATTTTAACATTATGATATATCAAGAATGATGGCACATCAAGTCATTCAAGGCTACTGGTACATCAGCACATTCAAGACTTGGAATTCATTAGGAACACTCTATATCTTAAGACTTGTGATTGAACTTTTAAGATTATTTGGGATTTAATTATAATACTGTGAGTTCTACTAAAAGTTTAATTTTATATCTTAGAAAATAAAATTGTCTCTTGAATTTACTAAACTTGTTAGTTTTGCTTCTTTTTGTTACTTAGTTTAAGACCATAGAGTTGTAAAAACCGAAAGATGTGCATATTATGACCAATAAATTTACTCACTAAAGTTTGCTTTGATTTATTGGTGTTTATGTTTTGTAACACTACTTCTATAGCGCAGCTAGATCCGCGGATGGATTGCAATGAAACCTTTTATATCTTATTATGCAAATATCGACAAATCCCTTTGCCTCTGTTGTTGTTGTTAGAGTTATTGCCCTTTTAATCTTTTGGTGGTACTCCTCGACGTTCGCCGTGTCTAAATATTCATCAGATCAGTTAGGATCATATAACTTGATTCTTGCTGTAAATGCTAGATGGTGAGCTCTTGCTCCTCCAATAATGCTGCTGCTACAGCCATTTGCTGCATGTATCAGTGACATATTTTGATCCTGCTGCAAGACTTGCGTTTGCGTTTACGTCTCTACTGCAGAGGTCATGTTATGTGTTTCAAGCCAATCGTTACAACGTTGTTATCTTCTAGATAGCAACTACATGATTCTTTTACGATGTACAAATTAGGCACAGATTATTTTCTAACTTCTAATGAGTAAGCTCGAATTGGTTGTTTACCTGTAATGCAATGTAAAGTTAACATTAAAGTAGAATATTCACGTTGAAAAGAAGTTATGTTTACCTTTAATTCATTTATTTGAATGGCTTAGTGCTCTGCTTCCTCTATTATGTGCAACTTATATTCACATATTGTGACGGAACATAGAAATCTGTCAATATGTACTAAATGTTTAAGTGCTATTTTACTTTTGAAAGTATCCACCATCTCTTCATACATACATACATACATACATACATACATACATACATACATACATACATATATATATATATATATAGATAGATAGATAGATAGATAGATAGATAGATAGATAGATAGATAGATAATTAGAAAGTCGTAAAGCAATATACATCTCAGCAATAGTTTATTTTTTCATAAATCTTTGTTTGGTTCTGACTGATTTTCTTGACATTGCGTTAATTCTAACTCCAATTGCAAAGTAATTCTATATTATTTTCAGTGTTTGAATGCTTCTATGTTTACGATTAACTTGGTTTAATCTGTATCAGTAGCACCAAATAATGCCAGTTAATTTTTTCAACGTCAGTTTTAATGCATGTGTAGTTAATGTAAATGTTGGATCCAAAATCACTAAAATATTTGATAATTTGTTTCATCCATTTTTTTTTTCTTTTCTTTTCAACAAAAGTAATTTGTATGGCACCTATATAATCGACCACTTCTTGATTAAATAGTTTTATTTTGTCTCTGTTCTAGGTTTATCAACCTCAGTGTGTGATTTGTTGCAAAATTCAGCTAATATAAGTTCTTTTAATCGTACTGATATTAACATTCAAATGTGCAATAGATAGATTGCATATTATTCCATAGATCGATCCCTGTTTTCATTCACATTCAGTTTTTCTTTGATGTCTTCTATCCTTCTGGCTATCTCTGTTTAATCATTCTTTTTCGTCAGTCCTGCCAATGTATTATAAGTAGCAATGATCTCATTATTCAACTCGTAATTATTTCTTAGAAGAAGTCATTACCTGTCTCATTTCTTGCTCGCTATACTGGTCTTCATTATTGAAATATCCTTATAACTCTTCTAGTCGCTCTCAAAGCAGTTATCTCACTTCACGAACATCACTATATACTCATTGGGTGTATATTTTTACTAGCGTTAGGTAGATCGTCGGCTGTTTCTCCTACTGTCTGAAGGTTTTAATTCTCATTAGATAAAATATTCACTCTTCGTTTTCTTCTCTCATTAATGTATTTCTTTTCTTCAGATGTGTTTCTACTTTGCTCAGTGCAATTCTTTTAAATAGCTAATTGTTATTGTCAGATTTCTCCCTTGAATTCTTTGAAAGAGTTATGAGTAAATCTGTTTATTGCTTTTGCCCATTCAGTAGTTTATCTAAAATCTTTTACAAGCCGTATCAGTCAATATAGCGAGATGCAATACATTTGTGTTACGGTTATTGACACGGCCATCCAGGTCACCGTGTATTGATTGGCTTAGTGCAGCATCTTTCTCGTCTGTTTTTGTCCTATTGTATGAAGGTAATACCTCACTGACTGGGACCTCTAAGTGATTTTTTTCCAATCATTATGTACATGGTCTACACAATATGCCTTACAGGGAACATGTGCATTATTGACATACTGTGAAAACAATTCAATTTATATTTTCATTTATCATGCTGATATCCAATATGTAAATTGTAATTTTTCTTCTAATATCCATTAACATTATATGAAACAAAATCACCTCGGAAAATAATTTTGGTTGTCAAAGATGCCAATAAGCAGAAATAATTCTTTCAAAATAATCTTGGAGGTACTGGTCTGATCCAGGAAACTGCACATTTTTGGGTTTAGATGCATGCAAACTCCATTTGCTTTAATGGATGCTTGTATAGTTTACTGTCTGTTAGGTCCTAACAGTTTAGCAGTATAGTTGGTTGTATCTTTCTTCAAAATGTTTACTCAGGGCAATTTTAACTTATGAGTTGAATTTCAAACATTTAAGATCATCTTGCAGTCATTCGCTTCTGAACTCATTGACACTTTTCCGTCTTAGACTTTTTCAGGTACATATCGAGGTTGTATTATCCATTAGGAATTGAAACAGTCACTCTTGCATACTTTCCAATGATGTAGTAAAATATATTTGTTTCAGTCTATCTAAAATATCATAATATTCAAAAACAAAATATATCTTCCAGAATGAAATATATAGGTTTCTATTACTGTAATCAAGCAAAGTTGTGAAATAAATTCCTTTCTCATGGAGAGAGTCTATTGTGACATTGCTGTATTGTTTTGCTAATCCTGCGTCGCTCACTTCTACAGGAGAAATTACCTATTCCTAATGCAACAATCTACTAAATTTAAATATTTCTTTGATAAGTTGCTATTCAATAAGTTTCAACTACTTTTTCTTAATTTCTTCTATTTTTATTGTTTCTGCATTCATGGATATCATAATTGTTTTTATAACTAAAATTAGCCTTTTGTTGTCGTTCATTATGATTTATTTGATTTTGTTGTGCTCGCTCTGTTTATTATGTCATCGATTCTGTTTAACGTAGTGATGATTAGAGGTTACAATTTCATCATATCTATAACTTTGTTCCTAATGTTTTATTATCTTACAACTTGTACAACAATGCCTATCATTGTTGTATTAATATCAATAAAACCTAAATGAACAATTGTACCTGTATCTATTTCCGATAAACACAAACCAGTTGCAAAAACACCAATAACAGTTTACATTTACCTGCCTACTCTTCTACATTGGAGAGTGTGTCAGTCTGTAGGTACATACATTAGGCCCAAATAGACAAGTGAGTATGTACATAAGTATGTAAATCATTGTCTCAGAATCTTGTTTAATTACTCTTTGACATAATGGCTCTTAAAGACAAGATTTCTTAACTGTTAATCAATACGAAACAACAGCGCAAGATTCATTTAAGTCGTGTGCACTTCATATGTTGGATCAATCGCTTCCTAATCGCACATATTTTGTTGTTGCATCTACCCATCGTCTTTGACATTTTCGCAGTGCGTGTTCTTTAAATATTAAATTAACGATAATACGCCTAGCGCTAAGGCAAGGGATTTGGAAAAGGGGCCATTGTGGCGGTGCAGCCTTCCTAAATACATGTATTTCGAAAAATGCATTTGGCATCACCCCTACACCCATCGCTTTCAAAAGAACAGCCCTATCTGTGAATAGTTCATACGCTGACAGTCACAATTAATAGTTATTTTTAGAACAATATTTTATAACGTCAAAGTTTTGTTGATTGAACAATATGACCAGGACAAAAATATTACAGAAACATCCAACCTTCTTAAATTTAGATTTCCTTTGAAAATGAATGGCCAGATTGTGGTACACGATGTTATACATATTTTGTTGTGCTCAATTCACAATGAAGAGATATTGTCAACGGACTTCTTGATATTATATTAATTATTTGTCATGTATAATTCAGTGATCTATTAAGCTTCACGCATATATATATATATATATATATATATATATATATATATATGCACACACACACACACACACACACACACACACACACACACACACCATTTGGCCTGCATACTTACGTTTCTCCTTTGACCTGCATTCTTACTAATCTATGAACATTTTCGTTTTTTTTTCTTTAGGTGTTTGCCCATTTGGTAGCTTTCCAATCGGCGGTCCAATTTGTGGCGGATATGTCGGGGCACAATGTCCAATCGGATCATTCTGCCAGTATGTACCAAACTCTGATTACGGACATTGTTGTACCTACGGTTATGACGCTGATTAAAAAATGTATTTCTTTTGATTTCTTTGTGTAATCTTTAATTTGACAGTCAGCTATTTATAGAACTAGTTGGTTATTCATTCAGTTCATTAAATTGTAAGTCAGTCGGGCAGTCAGTCACTGAATTAATTGGTTAATGTGTCAGTTAGTGGGACAGTCCCTCAGTCAGTCAACCAGTCTGTAGGTAAATTAGGTACATTGATAAACAACTAGAGAAGTCAGTATGCTAATTAATTACTATTCAATTTACGGATAGGCTAGTTGTTTAGTACTAGTTGTTTAGTTCTTATGCTATGTTAGAAAATGTATCGGGTGAAATTATGTGATTGTCAAAGTTAAAATAACCATCACTACCACCACCAACAAGAACATCATAAGGGTAGACTTGCTTCAGCCAACGTCTAATTCACTTCAGACAATATACAGGACAACGAAGAACTTTGCCATCTTTTCACGGGCTTTCTTTTGGATCATTCACCATAAAATAAAAACACTTGCCATTGTAAACTTCTCTAACGACACCGGGTCAGTTTGAAGCAAGTTTGGCTAAGAGCAATTTTGCTCATATCTTTATTCCGTGTGCCTAATTCGGGCTGGCTAAATTTACAAGTCAGACGTGTGCTGATGTGCCTTTAAACCGAATTCGTGCATACTAATACTTCCACTAAAGACATATAATATAATATCTGGTTTGGCCATTGACATATCAGTGACTTCAATAACTTGGTCTTAATAGTCCGATGCGTATTGTCTTTAAAAATGCTTTATAAAGTGGATTTTAATGATACTTGGATGAAATGTACGAAATTCACTAATGCAAACATGTCTTTTCTTCATGAAATGCGGCGCTTTTACAACCTAAATGAGAATATCCATCCTTTGCACTATTTTCTCTGACCAACTTACGTAAAGTATATACCTCCCTACCTATCAAAATATCTACATACATACATACATAGATACATACATACATACATACATACATACATACATGCATTTCTTTAGACAACTGTTTCTCTTAGAAGATTCTTGTTGCTAGTTTCGTGTTTTACGGCATAGCGACACAAGTAGACTATTTAGGGCCGAGGCAACTGACGTTAAGTCGTTGTACCAGGATACACTACGCTAGATGCATCGGCCAATCCAATGGTAGGATTCGAACCCGCACTCACCCTTTCCGTCGCGAGCCCGGCAGGCTTAACAAAGGAGCCGCCGTGCTCCTAATTAGAAGGTACAGTCGTACAACCAAATGTTTGATCCCTTTACGTTCGAGCAGGGTTTGCAGCTTGTAAATTTAATAGGGCACATACCAGGGGCTTATCAATGTTTTCATGTCAATTAAATATCTAACAGATGTCTTGTTTTCGAGCCATTCTTTCATTCAGGTTTCAAAATATTAGCTGTTAGATTTTGAACGCCATTGATTTAAAAAGGTAGAAATAACGCAATATTGCTTGACAGAACAAATCTGGTTTCTTTTTTTTTCAACGACACTTATATCCTTTTCCCGATATCGTTACTGCAATGCCGAGGCCTCTACGTCGACTAACATCTCGGAAGGGAAGAAATTTTTTGAGTTTAACGGCATTTTTCAGTGCATGATAGTCTGTACACAGTGACCAGTATATTTGGTGGAAAAATAATCTGGCAAAATACACCGGCTTTGGTAAGTTTCTTGAATGCTTTCCTACATACCCACGTTATTCGAGCTGTGACTTGAACCGACGCGGACAGAGGCGAGATGTGAGTGATGTGTAAATATGAACGCCTTAGACCACTCAGCCACCCGTTGCTCCTAGGGAACAACTTGAAAGTTAATAAATACAGAAACGCCATTTTAATACAATCGTCTAAGTTCTGCGTTTTTCTCAAGAAATATAGGTATATATTGAGGTCCCGTTGGGCAAATAAATTAAAAATATTCCAAGAAATGAAATATAAATAACAAACACACAAACACAGGTACATTATCGATATTAAAAACATATATTTTATTGCAAGTCGTTTACGACCTGAGTTTTTGTACGTGTAAACAGTTTGATCAGTATCTTGTGCAAAACATTGAACAAGGAATAAAACAAAAGTTACTCAAATACACACATATTTTCTTCCCCATATCATTAATAACAACAACATATTTTATTTACCTACGATGTATAATGATATTGTTCGCTTTTCTGCTTATATAATAGCATTAAATGAAGAAATAAAGAATGAAATATATTTAACCTACAAGGTAGGAAAAACTCACTCATGTAAAATTACATGGACAACTTATGAATCACTCCTTTAGCTAAGTTGTGTTTTGCTGGTTCATTTTTATTTATTTATATATATTTATCGCTTGTAAAGCTTGGAAAACAGGGTTTTGTTTTGAAAGAAAACTACTTTCTCAGATTTTCCTCACTGGTAAAAAATAAACTAACCTGTTAATTTTTATATTATTTATATTTATAATTCATCTATTTCCACTTTCAGAAGTGGTATTTGACATTCTAGGAATTTTTATTTTCACTTTTTCAATAAAATGGAATACTATGCATTAGTTCAAGTTCATTTCTCAAGCACACTGGAACACAATGGAGCAGTCATTTTCATGAGCTGTCTGCTTAACGTTGCTTGTTATTTTCCAGATACCAAAGTAACACAAAAGTACCTCAAGTACCACATCTAAATACAATCTCAAGTACCACATATAACTACAATCTCAAGTACCACATATAAATACAATCTCAAGTACCACATATAAATACAATCTCAAGCACCACATATAAATACAATCTCAAGTACCACATATAAATAAAATCGCCTAATCTCTCTATCTTTAAAATAAGTTTGTCTAATGTAACTAATACGCGTCTAATTTAACTACGTGCCACCACTGCAACATTATATTGGCAATCGTGACCTTAATATCCTACATACTAAACTTAGACACGCATGCAGTTCCCTAAAATAAAATATTTTGCAGAGTGAATTTGGTTAACACTCCCACGTATGGATAATGAAGATGTTGAGTACTACATTTCTATTGCCCATTCTTTAATGGCAGAAGATCCCAGCTCTCTTGTTGTATTTTTCAACACATATGTTGTGTAATTCTGGATTTATTTCAGTTACAATTACTACTACCGTCATACTCCAAAATGTTATTAAATACATCCACCAAACTGGATGTTTTTGATATATTCTAAGTAACAAATTGATAAAACTAGCGAAGTGGGCAAAATATTACTATTACCAATGCAATATCTTCTCTGTTTGTCTCTATCACTCTATGTCTCTATTTGTCTCTGTGTCTGTCTCTCTATGTCTCTCTGTCATTGTCTCTGTCTCGGTCTCTCTATATCTCTCTCTGTCTTTGCCTCTCCATGTCTCTCTTTCTTTGACTCTGTCTCTATCTCTCTCTCTGTCGCTGTCTCATAGATTATGTTAATCAAAAATGTATTTAGGTAATCTGTCTGAATTAGAGAGAGAGAGAGAGAGAGAGAGAGAGAGAGAGAGAGAGAGAGAGATTAATTAAATACCTATATTGTTTATTATCTTTTCCTTTGAAATGTTTCACCTTGATATTTGGATGTACTTGATTTTTTGTAAAATGAATGTCATCTTTGAATCATATTTTTGTATGTTTTGGAAAAGGATCTAGATGACTCAAACAACTCCAGTCCAATCCCATGTTGTTTAATAAAATGACAATAAAATATATTTCAAAACAATTAACATTATTTGTCTGCGCGAGAGGATGCGCAAATGATCTTGTCATTGACTGCAACATTTGAATTACAGACTTCGATTGTATATCATGTGAAATATTAGATCGATAGTTGAAAGAAATTGCGGGTAGCTATATTATAGAATGATGCGGTACATACAAACACTAAATAAAAATGTTCATATATGTGATGTGGCTAAATCGCAGAGTGTAAAACTTGCAGTACATAAAGCATTACGAACTGAACTCGACCCCCCCCCCGCCCATCAAATCTTTTAAGTTTCCTGCGTTTAAGTTCTTATTGCATCCTTGAACTTGCTGGAGCCAGTATTTGAGTTTGTCCCGATTTTCAGACATTAAGATCTATAAAGCCCTGTACCGTAAGGTGTTAATTTTTGAAAATAAATATGAAGCTTTTCCTTATGCCGTAGTAGTTCATTTAATACGTGGTCATGTCTGTGAGTTTTGAAAAGATATTTGGCAATAACCTTGGGCGTATGATTGTTATTAATTTATTCTTTCTTATCTGGAGATGAGTGAAGGGTATGGTATATGAAATTGAAATGAGTTGTTTCTTTAGATGTCGTATAGGATCTGCAAATACATGTCATATATTATTTACGTGTCATGGTATGGCTGTGACATGACATGTTGAATAGTTCATAAGTGTGTGAGTAGGAATTACCTATCACTACCTTTCCTCCTCTGTTTGGCTTGTGAAGGGTGAATGTTGCTTGGTGAAGGGTGAGTGTTGTTTGGTGAATGTTGCTTGGTGAAGGGTGACTGTTGCTTGGTGAAGGTGGGTGTGCATGGTCAATACGTGATTATGTTCATGATTTTATCTCTTAATCTGACCCCCCCCCCTTCCCGTTCCACGTCCGTTTGCAAATTGTTGATACACAGAATTAAAACTTTGTCATGTTTTCCATGAATTATATTAAAGACACTGTTCACGTTATATTTCCGAGTAACAGATTTAGTTGTAGTTTTAATGTCAATGTATGTGTCACTACAAAACTTGTAAAAAATGAAATTCTTCTTGTTAACGTTCTGCTTTACGGAACTAACACAGTCTATTTATATCGCTTCGCATCGTCGTGAAAGAGTGCAACAACTCAACATTAAAGAAAATACTCCAAATTGTCACCCTACATAACCACTAACCGTAAGTCATGGGCTTGGAGAGATACCGGTGAGTGTCTACAGTGTACACTGATGTATGCGGATCAAAGTGTCTGCAAGAAAGTGTAAAATTTAAAGAATAGACGAGATCATGCCACAAACCGTCAGTCAGTGTAAGTATAGATTTAGGGGCTGATTTATCGGACTACTCAATAATATGCACCTGGAGGATGGAGAGCCATTTAATAATGTTTTCAAAGTGTTTAATAGTTTCTTGTTACGATTAATGGTTATTGTTGGCATACCGGCCGTATAAACGTACAGTTAAAATTAATCTGCTGTGTTACAAATTCTACATTTCAGGTGTACTGAGTATGTTATTATCTTATCTTCCAGAAGTAAAATTATTAAGACAAGTTTATTTATAAAACTTTATTGTAACTAATACGATAATTTTTCCAACTTAAAAACGGATTTATAAAATGTGCCAGGAAGATAAAGTTTAATTATAAAAAAACAAATCATCTCAAAATCTCTCTGATCCAGGTCAGAAAGATCTGAGAGAATGTGTTCAAATTGATTTTGTTTTATTTTTGTCGACAGCAGTATTCTTATCATTGCCTACAGATTTCGTTGATTACTTTTACTCATTACATAATCGTATAAATGCAATATCTGATAATGATGCCGAATGTTTAATTTACAAAATAGAGGAAGGTAATTTCGTTAAAAAAAACTATATATGATGAATTTTATATGTGAAATTATAGTTTGCGTATCAACCTTGGTATTTCCAATGGCTATTAATGACTGTATGTTTTGTGTCATATTCAATAAACTACTTGCAGGTAGCTAATATTTATGCAGTTGTGATCATTGGGTGATCATATCAATTGAAGATACATGGCGACATATTCTGCAGGTAATAGGGGACTCCCTCTTTTAAGTCGTTCTGATGGTGCCATGCACTTCGTTTTCATTAACGAATACACAATAAAAAATGTTTCCCTCGTATTCTGATTTAAATAAGACTTTGTAACTTAGCTTATACATGATAAAATGTCATTGTGCAAATATTTTGCCACGACACAAACGTAGATGAGAAACAATATATTTTGCAAGGTAAATGAAATAAACAGTTGGCGAATACGACCTCGCTTGGTAACTCAATAAAAGTTAACATGCAAATTCCGTTGACTTATTCTCTTTTCGGTAGGCACAGTTGAAATCAAGACTGGATTAATGGACTCACGGTACTAATTCAATAACCACAGAAAAACCTTGCAAACATCGTTATATAACAAATTATTAAAAAAACTTTCAATTTCTGAATGTTCATGATTAGACCAAAATTATCAGTCCTTGATGCAAGCTTCTGTCTAGAAAATACCTGTACCCTATGAGCCGATGCATTTGTTTTAATCCATGCGGTGTTTTCAATTGCACACCTAAAGAATCAGGTTCTAATTTCCGTAACGAGTGTTCCAAAGTCAAGTCTGTACAAGAACTAAAATCCAGTCAATAAAACATCGTGTCTATTTGTTTTAGGTACGATAGAAAGAAGTCTCAAAAGATTCTTTTGACTAACTTTTCACTTTTCATTTTCAGCCAATCGTGGCCCTCCAAACCCATGTATACTAAATACTAAAGTTTGGTTACCAGAACCGAACAGATTTAATATTGATGATACCAGAAAAGAATTCCCTGATATTGATGAAGATCATATTATTAAAATAAATAAATGCAGAAACGAGTACGATGAGAAATTTGCAAAAGATCTCGGTAGAAAGATAATCGGTAAATTTACTCAAGGTGGTTCATACGATTATAAACGGCATTGTACAAGATTGATTATGGACGACGCTGAACTAGATTTTATAATCGCTGATACAACGGAGAAAAATATATTTATAAACAGATGTAATGCTTATTTATCAGATGGAACAAAACTAGGTACCATTGTGAGCTACCTTGATGGCGACTCACCACAATTTACTCATTTAAGATCTTCGATGTTGGCATATGTTTCTATAAATCTATTATCGATGATAAATAAATTTCCCCGTTACGCCGTCAGAGTCGCCACGGATTCATTTTATGTACATAAAAAATATAAAGATTTATTAAAACTCGGTAATGGTGAATGGGGGACATGGAGAATAAAACAAGAAAATATACTTAGTTATTCTGAATCTGCAGATGTTGAAATTGCGGAGACATATTACAAAAATAATAATCAAACATCAAAGTCATCTGCACCATCTGTGTACGATCCTGTGGCTAGACATAAGACTGTTTATCTTAATGGGTGTTGAGGGTCAGGTAAAACAACTCGTGCGATTAATTTATTTATGAATAATAGTTCAGATATAATTGTTTTGACACCTACACATAAACTTGCTAGAGAAATAAAAAAACGAGGAGTAAAATCGTGTACATATCACAGTTTCTTTAGATGGTGCGGAGACACATGGACTCCATCGCGGATGGGTGAAAAATATATACCTAAATATATTATATGGGACGAAATATGCACGGTGTCGTTAGAAACACTAAAAACATTTCTTGAATGGTTATTGACAAAGAATACTGCTGTGATTATGTGTGGCGATCATGGTCAACCACCACCCTTTGTTGGACGGTCTCCACATGAATGGCTAAAGAATAACGTAAATTATTATGAAGAAATACATAATGACCATAGAGCTATCGATGAACCGCTGAAGGAATTTAAAAGATTAATCAGACTTCAGCCAGACAGAGTACAATGTGAGATAATGCGAGGAGTAATTCCAGGGACTTCTATGAATGAATTTTGGACTTCATGGAATCCCGCTGATTTGATAGTCGCGAGTAGAAAGATAGTTCGTGATGAACTACAGGATAAATTATTTTTGTTACATAAAGAAAAGTTTTCAGATCTACCTGTACCTTTGTGTTATCGCCCCTCAGATACTCAACGACAGAATATTGATGTTGAAATTCCTGGTGCCTTGGTTCCACCAAGGATACAGAATCTTGTCTTGAATGATATTATTTTAGTCGATATTAACGTCGTTGAGAATGCGCTGCGTATGAATAAATCACCGTGGACGTTAGGATGCGCTATAACGATTCACTCGTCACAGGGATTAACTATAACTGATACTAAAATCTGGATTGTAGATGATCGGATCGAATGGTCAAATTTAGTCTATCTCGCAGTATCTCGAGTCAGGAGAATATCTCAACTGAGTAGAGTTATTATGAATTTTATAGAAAATAATGATCAAACTGTTAATAATGACGTAATAAGAAAAAAACTATCTGGTTATAAGCAGTTTGACAAAAAAATAATCGTGATTTTGATATTGATGTTGAATTTATTATAAAACTAAAACAATTACAGAATAATAATTGCGCAAGTTGCAACTGTAATATGTCATGGCAGTATTCGAATCCAAGACAATTTACCGTAGACAGAATTAATAGTGATCTCGGTCACACACGTGAAAATGTAATGCTGACTTGTCTTGATTGTAATCGACGTCGAGGTTCTGGACATTTACAAAATTGAGCTTGGTGGTAATTGCGTATCCTCAGGAATTACTTGTAATTGTTCACGTACAAATCCACGCTGAGGGGCAGTAGAATCTAGTCTGTATATTGGAGGTCTACCAGTGGATCTAACCACGCTAGAAATTTTATGTGTAGTCACGCTCCAGATAGGATCGGTTGCTCTTTTTTTACCGCCTTCAAATTCGCCGGGTTCATATAAATATCTAACTGTAACATTACCTAATACTGGTTGAGAGAAAGATTCACGTCGTTGTCCGTTATAGCTACGGGGTATATATTTTTTTTGATCGCATTAGAAGGTTTCATGGAAGTTGCACGAGTAATTTCATTATTCAACGCAGCTATCACACTCGGTAATCTTGCAACCCATTCACGAGATCTATCTTTGAGGTCAGTAGATATTTCCTTTGCATATTGGTATCCGAATAACCGCTCGGCAAGTGTTCTATTAAATCTTTCAACGATTGCCTGATCACGATGAATTTCAGTATGTCCTCGTTTGATTTTAACGTTACGTTTCTTCATCAACGATGATACTACTCCAAGAAATTCTTTGCCAGGATCAACCTGTAGTAGTTTTGGCCATCGTAGACCACCTCGATGATAAATTCGTTCGAACGCAGATGCAACTTCGGATGCTGTTTTCGTTGATAGCGGCTCCACTTCTTTATATCTGCTCGCAACGTCAACGACAGTTAACGCGTATTTGTATGTGCGTGATTTTCGTTCACGTGTTTTAATGGTATCGTGTGGTAAAAACAAAATATCTGCTTGATGAACTTCATTAGGGACACTAACATCAAAATGCGCGTAATGAATTCTTTTAGGTGGACTTAGGAAGATTTGCCATATTGCCTGTCATGCTAACCATGATGCAGCGACATCACGTGAAACTTTTGCTGCTTCGGCGAGTTTACTAATAAGCTGCCTTACCTCTCCAAAATCCTCTCGGGGAATAATAAACAGATTCCATTATGATAGTTATATAATTAATTGCCAGCCCCTAGCACCAGTTTACCTTTCATAACAGTTTTTACTAGAAAACTAGCTAATTTTTCTCTGAGAGATTTTTTAGGTATAGCATTTAACGCGTGAATCAATTTCACATCCGCAAGATGTCGGTGTTGCAAATCCTTACTTTTATACGCGACATCGTGAACGTGACACGCTTGATCGATCTTATTTACTGGATACTCTCCTGGTTTTGGTTGATCTTGGTTATCGAGTCTGATATCGAGACGAGTTCCAGGACCACAATAATTATATCCGGGTAAATGTTTCTCACCGGGATATTTAGCCCATGGAGTTCCTGGTAATTTTTCTAACGAAGCAGCGATATCACCCCCACCTGTCTTTGTTGGAATAAATTTATATTTCTTGGTACCACATTTCACACACTTGCCTGTAAGTGCACGTCTTTTATTTCTTGTTGTTATTGTTGTTAATTCAGTAGTATCGGTAGGTGCTCTGCATCGAACACAATATAGACTCATATTATTTATTATATGGATATAATTGACTTTCTGCGACACGAAAACAAGAGCCAGTAAAGCACCATCCAGCGCTTCCGAATTCTATCAGAATGATTATAATAGGCCCATCTGGAAGTGGGAAGACGCAATTATTGCTTAATCTGATAATGCGATGGCTGAAGTGGGATAAATTATATTTAGTAGCGCCATCTGTAGATGATCAGCGATGTTATGAAGTACTTAAGGATTTTAATGAAAACGCAAAATCGTTACATGAAGACAATGTCATAGACTTTATTACTGATATTGATGAAGCGCCATCCGTAGATGATCTCAGGGCCACTGGCCCTCATGGATTCATTAATAATTTAGTGGTGTATGATGATGTTATGCTGGACAAACAATCAAATCCAGCTAGAATATTTTCACGAGGTAGACATAAAAACACAGACGTGATTTATGTTACACAGAGATATACACAAATTCCAAAAGTAATCAGAGACAACTGCAATATTTTGGTTGTGTTTAATAGCGTAGATAATCATACGCTACAAAATATTTATTATACTTGGTGTTCAGGCGACATGGACATGAATAAATTTAAAAATTTCTTTTCAAAAGCACAAGCTGCTCCATTTGGTTTTGTAACGATAAATTTACACGATCCTAGGTCAAGATATCGTAACGGACTTGATATAATTTTTGGATAAAAATCATAGCAGCAGAGAGGGTGAAGGACATACGCGTAGTGACCAGATTGTGAAAAAATCTGGTCAATTAAAGAAGTTTTCATTATTAAGGCAAAAATGTTTTTTTTAAAACCCTCGTAGGAACCCTTAATTTTCAAAAATAAGGTCTCTACAAAGTTGTAGGGTTCACCCTCTCTGCTGCTGCTAATGGAAGGTTTGGGATGACCTCATCTGTCGCAATGATCTACATTTTTGACTTTTTGTAATCTATGTTACTTAGTCCGTTCTCCAAGCAAATGCAATTGGCTTTGTTTGTTATTGATTCTATGTACATTCAGTTCACTATGCTACCTGTAGCTGCCCAATTGCTTGATTTTCTCGTTCAGTACATCAAGGTGGTTCACGTTTGCATCCAATTTCGTATACTTTTTAAGTTACGAAGCACAATTCCAAATGGATTTGGATGATTTGATTTATCTTTCTGCTCGTTTCGTTTCCAAGTGTATAATTGACGTTAATTTATGTCTTTTTCTGTGAAACAGTCAATATCACGATTCGATATATATTTTGCCTTTTGTTATTTTGTTATCAAACATCACGATAAGTAAGTTGGTATTCAAGATTTGTACCTATATTAAAGATGCTGAACATCAATCCACATTTAACGCTATCAGCAACTGTTTAAAAAGGGAGATAAACCCGATGCCCATCATAACTACACTGCAGTTCCAGTTTTTCCCTTTAAGTTGAGGACTTTGAGTGACATATCCGAGAGGCTGCACCGTTCCTACACACACACACACACACACACACACACACACACTGATTCGGGGTTTTATTACAAAAAAAGGCCTAAGGTCATCATAGCTGATGCAATGCAATGATTTTGTTAACAGCCAGACCTCTCTACTGCAGATGACAGTAAAAAGTAAACTACTGACAATTTTTGTGTGTATGTTCTGTGTTTTGGATTTTTAACGTACTTTAATAAGTTTTCAGTTTTATCACTTCGATGTCTGCAGTGTAATGGTTTAGAGCGATGTCTAGCACTGGGGCAGACATGTACCATGATGTCCCACCAAGTCACATTATCCTGACACCAGGCTGACGAATCCTAACATTAACCTTTTAATGCCGAGCGCCTGCGAGGCAGCTGTTATCACCATTTTTATAACTCTTTGGTATGATTCGGCCGGGGTTCGGACCCGCAACCTCACTCATCCGAGGCGGACGCTCGAACCACAAGATCACCGGAGCGGACACAGACAATTTTTAAAGCATCCTATAGGGATACTTTAGCATTTCTAGACAATTCACATTCACAAAACTAAACCCCCAGGCCCATAGCCCATAATGATAATTTGGAATTGAACTAGTAGTATTTTGATGACTAAACCCACAAGGTCCAAAGCCCATAATGATAATCTGGAACTGAGCCAGGAGTATTTTGATGACTAAACCCCCATCCATAGCCGATAATTATAATTTCTAGATGAGCCAGGAGTATTTTGATAACTACTTAAGTTTCTTTTCCCACATTGTGTTATCTCCCTTGCGTATTGTGCAAATAGCAAGCTAAGACATACGGTCATAATAGAAATTCAGTAATATCCCCAGAAGGTTTTCCTATTTTCCAGTGTCATGCCAGCTCAACAGAATGAATCACGCACTGATTGTCATATATTGCCTTGTGTTATGCGGAACCAGAAGCACACATTACTGCAATATTCCACTATATATGTTAAGATTTATATCGCAAGGCTAACATTTCTTTGCGCGATACATTAAGCCTCTTCTTAACAATTGCAAAACGATTTTACTATATTATATTTAATTCTTCCTATTAAGCAGTAAATGTAGGCTTTTATTTACAAATGTGGCTTGCAAATCCCACAGTGGAATGATACGGTCATACCTAGCTCACTGCTTGGCTTGGTATGTTAATATAGAATAGAAATTACCATACTAATCACTGAACTGTGTAGTTCAGTCATTGTGAGTGCTACATTTCAGATCGAGAAATTGGCAGTGTTACGAATCTATGGTCTTTAACTAAGCAACAGAAAAGAGCGAAAACAAGTTTTGTAAAAGTCAACAAATAAAATTAGGAATTTTTAAGTGAAAAACTATGCTATAGGTTCAGACTTGAATAAACAATTTTTACTTTCAAAAATAGCGTCTGAATATTTAATCTACACTCTTAGAGAACTATTTGCAATGCATTATGTTGTTTAGAAAATAAGTGTCACTGGTCAGGTACACTATGAACTTGATTTTGGACAAAACCTAGTACAAAATACAGATGTAAATAACATATAATCATTAAGAAAAACCAATAACCAGTACACATTAAATATACATAGGAGACAGTTCTGTTTTTGATTCCTCCAAAGTATATTTCTTCATAAACTGAGAACCGCTTTAGTAACTAAACTTGGACACTGATAAATTCCGGAAATTTCTCTGACGGGGTTTATTCCCATAGATTTTGGCTTTTATATATTCAAGAAATGCAATCAGTAAAGGCAATTAAGCAATAAAACAAAATAGTGGTGGGTATGTTCCAAAACTGTGTGACAAAAGTTAATGTTGTAAAACAAAAGAAATTACATGCAAATACAAACAGTTAGCAAAGAAATGTATACGATTATATATATATATATATATATATATATATATATATATATATATATATATATATATATATATATATATACATACATACACACACTATTGTTACAAACCAGGGGTATTTGCTTTGACCGAACGGTGTCAAGCCCTGGCGCGATTCCGCTAGAAGACATAAGTTTCCCCTAATTCCAAAGACTTCCACACAACTTCTGTTGTAAATTAGAAAGCCCAACGTGTCCATTCTAAAAATAATATTACTCTAATCAATACAAGAACAAAGATCTCACAACTTTCCAATTGTCTATCAACAGCACATCTGCATGGTTTCTCTGCATCAACTTTCCGTACCATCAGAATTTCAAGACGAAAAAATTATACAACATCCACTAATACAGAGAACTATGTTTACTACGCCACTTTAAGCCTGTAAAATTGCATCACATTTGTCACCATGGCGACATAAAATGTATCTGCTGACGACGGAACAGTCCCTTCTTTTTTATTCTATTGTGTAATTTAAGAGTCTCCTATCATAAATACTGTACCTGGAGTCACACAACCAATGTACACCACTACATTTTAATAGGGTCTATGGAACGACAGGGACACTCGTGCGGCTCTGACCTGAATTCTCCAAAAGTAAATAATGGCATCATGGAAACTCGCTTACACTTCACTCCGTGATGTTCGCTCCTAGTAATTGGCTAATTATATCGGGCTAAGGAACATTTCCACAGGACCGAGTTCCCATAATCAAACAAGTAATCACAAAAATCTAAGAATTCCTAATAACGGGGCGCTATAACCAAATGAGCATACTCCAAAAATTTATTGTACTATTATTTAAAATACAAATATATGTATAAGTGTATATAAAATTTGTATTGAAAACAACGAAATACCAACTTTGTAGGAGGAAATGGAATTTTGAACTTGGTGAATCAGAAAAAAAAACAAAAAAAAAAAACGATTAGTAATATTTCTTACTACCATATAAGACTAAAATGTCCAAACCTTAGATGGTTGTAGTTTAAAATATTGCTCAGAATTTTGGCTACGAATGTATTTCTCGAAATTATTCCAAACGAGCTCTGTTCTATTTTTTTTTTTTATTGCATGCAGAGACAATATCTCATATTTTAGGATTGTCGAGTACCAAAAGGTTTTTAGATGGTACCCTAAAAGATACAAATTAAGAGTTGTCACTCAAATAAACCTGGAATTGAACGAACAGATATTATCTTGGGAATTAGAATCAACAACAAGATGATCTAATGAACTTACTAATTCTATACGGAAAACATTACATACATAAATGTAGATTTAAATGAGAGTGGTTAATTCTGTCTCAGTTCAAAAAGAGTGGGGATTTTAATCTGAATGCGGAAAAAATATAGAAAGTGCAAATAGGGAATGTTTGGCAAAAGATGGGTCACTGTACAAACAGTCAATAGAGCCATACATAATTGTCTACCTGTTGTTCAGGTACTTCTATCGTTTATGGACTGAAATTTGAAAATTTATTTTCGAATCCAATATGTAGTTTTAAATCGAAATCTCTCTAATATATATATATATATATATATATATATATATATATATGTATGTCTGGTGTATATTTATAATTCTATATAATTAAGCCTGTATACCTTGATTTCTTTCATAGGAATCCGGAACGACTGTAGATAGATGAGAATTAGTGTGTAACAAGATAACCGAGTAGGGATTTCGGATTAACAACAAAACACTGTTGATGGTAATACAAATACAATATTTACTGATGTATGATTTAAATAAGAAACGAAATATGATTGATACGTGCGTGTATGGGTCCAAATATTGGACGAATTAACATAATTCGCACGAACCTACTAATGCAACAAATGCAAATACAAATATATGATCTTATACGGTACAAGGACAAAAAGAAAGAACGATTCACGGTATATCACAAAATGAAAAGAATGAGTTTTACACAACTGCAAAACAAATGAAGTATTCACTCAGAATAGTGAACTGATATTTTACTCAGATAGTAAAATGATAATAAGGCAGATATCACAAGATATCTCTTCACTTCCTAAACACTGGGTATAACAAGACCCCGAAATTAGCCCACGGCCAAAAGATTGCATGTATGGAGCAACACAAACAACTCCCTCAACATCACACTTTGCTACCAGTCATACTGGCCAATCAAGCAAAGGTTATAGGTAGTCACCGACCACCATGATTCTTAGGTCAGACAAGCAATTAGAGCCCACCACTTTGGTCAGCAACGCCCGATCATCTGTTACTTGACCCGTTAACACTTCACTCAGCTGCACGGCCGCCGTCCAAACAGCTCCGTTGCCAGCTCCATCATCAGCTTCACAGCCGCTATGGCCAGCACCACATCCGTCATGGTCAACTTCCATGGTCAGCTCTTTAGCTGGTACCTCGTCAACCCTGACCACCATGGTCAGCTCCACAGCTACCGTCAGCTCTGATCACCATGGATCAGCTCCCATCAGCTGAAAATACATCCAATACCGTGTACTATGCATGACACGGGCATATAAGATAAAAACGTAATAACGTTATATACGGTAAGTTATGTAAATCACATTATCGGAACAATATTACAGAACAATAAACAGGTTCAAAAGTGAACCTGTGTCCGATGAGATTCCTATGGTACTAGACGTTTCTTGATAAAATGTAACTTTATATTGCTAATATAAGTACTCTTGCTAAGTCACAAACAAGAATAGAAAAATATTTGCGTTATACTACGCAAGCCAAAGCTACATTGAAAACATACAAAAATGAACGTAATAGTACAATTACTAACTTACAATATACAAAAGAAAAATAAATAACTTACCTCTACAGCTGAAGATATGCATGTCTCAAAGTAGACCGCCGACTGATAAAACGTTCCGTAATGTGTCGATTTGATCATACTGTGAGGCATTTATACGCAGACAATGTAGCTTTACATGGTCTGTGCAATTCATGTATTCGGGTTTTCCCATCAAAAGCACTTCGCGCGTGCGGCATAGGATCAGCCGAACCACAGGAGTCTGCAGTTTTATCAATAAAGCACGACGAAATTTCTGACAACATGAAATCACCTTATCGGTATTATAATTTAACACAAGGAATGCAAGCGTGACCACAACCCTCCGTTCGATTCGACTTTTCTCACGCGTCTTTTATCGTTTCAGAATCGCAAGAAGACTGAAAAACTACACACATCCATTCAAAAAACAGTAACGTACCAACGCATAACTCTCGGACGACCATCGCATGAATCCAATCCGGCGAATTAACCTTTATTTTCACCATTACGGTCACAAACCCTGTCAAACAGAACTCATTGCAGGAAGTAGCCCATTTCTACCAGTTTCTACCCTGCAGTAAATATGCGTTAGGGTCTAATAATCGTTCCGAACACGGCGCAGAATCTGTTCTCTTTTAATACTAGGGAAATTTAATAATGCGGACTCCGTCAATTAGTTGAATTTGCTCAGAAAAATGAATGCATCATGAAAATGTTATTTACAGTATTATATTACTACTATTTTCAAAAGTTGTAAAAAAAAAATGCTCTCACTCTGCACATACATGAATGCATACATACAGCTGCTGATAGCGTTCAGACTGTCCTCGCATTGTATACACATTAATCCTGATAATTTTAGTATTTTGTGTTACCTGCATCATCTGTCTGTCTGTCTGTCTGTCTGTCTGTCTCTCTCTCTCTCTCTCTCGCGCGCGCGCGCGCGTGTGTGTGTGTGTGTGTGTGTGTGTGTGTGTGTGCCACTGTGACCCAGTTGGTACAGAGTCTGATAAATAATGCACGGGTTCCAGAAATCAAGGCCACCCTCCTCCGGCTTGTATGCACTCCATTGGGAAAGCACTTATCTATCATTTTCAAAGATAAGCTAATGTCGTAGTCCATTTATCTGTTTAAGTTTACGCTTCTCCACAAATGTTTCTTGTTCTTCAATCACCGCTCTCTCTCTCTCTCTCTCTCTCATATCTACCTATGCAGAAATAAGCAACGTATGTTTCATGAACATGTATGTTACCTGGATATGGGGCAGAAGGGAAATAAAAATACCTTTAAAATATTTTCAAATAAAACTTAAGGAAAATGTGCAACCTCGTTTTACGTTGGTACTTTAACGCCGTGCACGTAGAACACCATCCTGATACTAATATTAGCACCTGTCAGAAAACAATGTTACAAGACCTACTACCTTGGATAAGTAACGAGAGAGAGAGAGAGAGAGAGAGAGAGAGAGAGAAAGTGTGTGTGTGTGTGTGCTTCCAAGAGTGCATGAAACATTGAGACATTTTATGTTTTATAACCTTTTATTCTTATCTTTATGTAAGATTTAAATTATGAATATTGTAAACAAATAATGCTTCCATAGAACATACAACAACTGGTTCACATGTTAATCAAGAGATATAAAATCAATAATAATATTAGAACTGATGAAAATATTTATCAGAACACAAACAAAATAACAAGATAAAAGTATATAGTCTATCCTAACATCAAGACAAAAAAATGATAAACAGCGACTACTTACATTCAATAATTATTTCTTAACCTATGTAGTACTTTACAAATTCGCACCTCCACAAAATGACATACAAATATTGACACTTAACTCACAAGAATTATATTTGTGAAATTCATATCATTGTCACACTTGATCGTTTGATCAATTCATAAACAGATCTTTTTCTACAAGTCACTCATATATATGTACTTATACCGGAAGTTTAGCTTTTCTAACCGATTTTGATTTGGCATTCAAAACACATGGTACTGTCGCAGAGAAAAATGAAGCCTTCAAAGTAGAGTTCGATTTGGAAGACACGGTTTTTTGCCCAAGACAAATGCTGTTTACGGACGGTCCATATTGTTGTATTGTTGGATTTGTGTTTAACCCATTCTTGACGCCTCTCTGTTGACAGAAGAAGTTCTCTATCAGGTCAGAATTGAAAAATCCTGGACTGATGGCCCTGTCACATCCGACATGTTGGTGGCATAG
>JAECUM010091240.1:0-19537 GCA_016617855.1 Megalonaias nervosa
TCTTTCCGTTAGTGGAATTTGCCAAAAACCTTTCAGAAGATCGAACTTGGTGACGTATTTGGCATTTCCAATTTTGTCGATACAGTCATCGAATCTTGGCAATGGAAATGAATCGGTTTTTGTCACACTGTTCACCTTCCTATAATCCGTACACATTCGGAAAGGTTTATCCGGTTTCGGAACAAGAATGCACAGTGAACTCCAATCACTCTTACTGGGCTCTATAAAATCATTTTCCAGTAGATACTGAATCTCCCTTTTTAAGTATTCTTGTTTGAAAGGGTTCATCCTGTATGGGTGTTGTTTCATGGGTTTTGAATCTACTATTTCAACGTCGTGAAAAATTTTGTTTGTCCTTGTAGGTACGTCTGGAAACAAGTGTTCATATTCAGACAATAATTGTTTAAGTTCACTTTTTTCTTGTTTTTGTAAATGAGAAAGTTTCTTGTCTAGATTTTCCATAACTTCCGAATTCCGAAGATTTGTTGCTCCGCGATCAGTAGAATCCAACTGAATACCTTCATTCAAATCCTCAGTTGGTGGGACAGGTACAACTAAATTAATTGCATGATTTACTTGGCTATTTCTTTCAAAATAATTAGTACTCCATTAATTTACTTAGACCAGAGTACTAATTATTATAATTTAACTCATTCATTTCCTTCTTTACTTTGTAAGGACCATAAAACCTAACTTGAAGAAAATTCTGCAGAATGAGCAAGAGAAAATGGACTCCACTACACAACTCAAAAATTCTCTCTAGTAAACTTTGGTGAAACCATAATTTCACTTTTGACTTGAACTGTTGAATGCCAAATTAAAGTATAACAAGCTGGAACATTCCAGACTTGAAATTTGACCTTTGACCAGATTGATCAAATTTGAGAAGGCCAAATTGAATAAAATTCCTCAAAGGAATTACCTCTGGAAAACTTGTTGACACACACTTGATGGTCAACAAAGTTTGGTTACCTGACTTGGTCTTTGGTAAGGGACCAACACAATCTGCCAAGATTCTACTGAATGGTTCGTCAAATGCAGGAATTGGTTGCAGATGAGCTTTAGGTATCTTTTGATTTGGTTCTCCTACAATTTGACAAGTATGACATGATCTACAAAACTTACACACATCACTTTTGATTTTTGGCCAATAGAAGTGAGTTAAGATCTTGTGATACGTTTTATTTATCCTTAAATGACCAGCCAGAGGAGTTTCATGGGCCAAACTAAGTATTTCCTGTCTGTAAGGTTTCGGAACCACAATCTGATATTTTACAGACCATTCGTCACTAGCAGGTACTTCAGGAGGTCTCCATTTTCTCATAAGAACTCCATTTTTAATGAAGTAACAGACAGGTACTTCAGTAGCTTCAGTTTCACTAATGGCATGCTGAAACAAACAGGAGATCTCAGGATCTTTCTCCTGTTCGACGACAAGTGATTCTCGCTTGTCACCCTGATCAGAAAAAAGAGAATGAGAATTCAAAAGAGGATCATTATGATCAATACCTTTTGACTGATCCAAATTAGAAGTGAAAGTGACCTCATCAAAAGCCTGACCAATACATGTGTCAGCTAAAGGAATACATTCCTTATCAAAATCATTCTCAAGAGCTTTCTTTGACATAGCTCTGGTAACTGCACAAGCTGGGAATAAATCAGGGTATTCTTTTTCAATAGGATCAACTTTCTGATCCAAAGAAGGCTTGTCATTGTCAGTTACAAGTGGATTAACCACAACCTTGTCTCCAGCTAAGTCATTGCCTAGCAACAAATGAATGCCCTCAACGGGTAAAGTAGATACTACACCGACTGTCACAGGTCCTGAAACTAAGTCTGATGACAAATTAACAGAATGGAGAGGAACATTAACAAAGCCGCACTCTACTCCCTGAATGAGAACACTCTCATTAGAACAGGTCTTCTCAGAAGAAGGCAAAATACCTGAAACTAAAAGACTCTGAGAAGCTCCTGTATCCCTCAAAATTTTAATAGGGATAGGATTGGCCAAATCACCCAAGAGTGATATAGAACCCTTCGACATGAATGGTTCAAAATTCTCCATAATACAATCAGACTGAGGTTTTTCACACCCAACAAATGTATTGTTTTCAATACATGACCGTGACCTTGACCTCTTAGAAATAAGAGCATTTGGGATAGGTCTATCTTGATTCTGATGCCTATATTTCAATTTGAAGCAATCAGAAATGACGTGTCCTTTTTCTTACAATAGGTACACGTAGGAATAGACAAGGATTTCGAATCAAGTCTCTCAGAGGCTTCATTTTTAGAATTTGTGCCAGATTGAGTTTTACTGAGAGTCGTATTTGACTGAAACACCTTTCTATCAGTAGACTGCTGAGTGAAAGATTTGTTACAGCAGGAACTTTATGAGTTAAGGAATACTCATCAGCAGCAATAGCAGCTTTTTCCAAGGTTTCAAACTTATGCTCTTCAAGATGATTCTTAATGTCACTATGGACATAGTTCTTGAACTCTTCAAGTAATACTAATTGGTCAAGACTTTCAAAATCATGTTCGATTTTCTTGGCTAAGCACCATCTCTTGAATAACTGTTCTTTTTCTCTAGCAAATTCAACATAAGTTTGTCTAGCATCTTTCCTATAGTTTCTGAACTTTTGCCGATAAGCCTCAGGGACTAATGCATAACCCTTCAAGATGCATTCCTTAACCAAATCATAGTCAGAACTTTGTTGTACTGACAGAGATATAGAGATATCTCTGGCCTTGCCGTAAAGTACACTCTGCAATAATTCAGTCCAATACTCTCTTGGCCATTTCGAATTCTCAGCAACTTTTTCAAAAAGAGTAAAATATTTGTCTACTTCCTTTTCACTAAAAGGGGAACTAACTTGATATTGCCTAAAATGTTAAAATCTGAATTTACACGAGAAGTGGAATCGTGCCTGTCGCTTGCCAGCTCAAATTCTTTCATTCTAATTTTCATCTGTCTCTCTCTTTCCCTTTTTTCAAATTGCCTATCTTTTTCCTTTTCTTCTATTTGTCTATCTTTCTCCTCCTTTTCAGATTGTAATCTCAATTGTTCATTTTGTAATTCTATTTGCTTTTTCTTTTTCCCCTTCTTCTATTTGTCTTTCTTTCTCCCTCTCTCTTTCCTGTCTATCTTTCTCCTCCTTTTCAGACTGTAATCTCATTTATTCTTTTTGTAATTCTATTTGTCTTTCTTTTTCCTTTTCTTCAAATTGTAATTTCATTTGTTCTTTTTGAAATTCTATTTGTTTATCTTCTTTTTCTTTTTCTTTCTGATTCTGAAGCTCGAGCTTCCTTAACTCTGTTTCCATCTTGCATTTCATTTTTAATTCTATTTTCCTAATGTCAGAGTCTGTCATAGACTTACTGACAGATGCCAAAAAACTTTTGTCAAAAATATTCTTTCCTTCCAAATATTGAATTAAAATATTTTTGATTTCTTGTTTTGTCAAGGAAGCTTTTGCTTCAGAAAGATCGTACTTTCTGGCAAGTTCAAGCAACTCATCCTTTTTCAAACTATCCAACTGCTCTTGAGTTGGACTAGAAAGAAAACTCTCCACTTTTGACATTGTGAAAGAAAGCCTGTTGTTTTCACTAAGATTTCAAGTAAAATGGGATTTGAACTAGGGGAATTTAAATTTCAATTTTTAGCCAATTTCATATATCAGCCAATTTCATATATCCCGAAGGACGAACAACCCAATTTTCTTTATGTTACGTATCGGCTCGTTTAAAGTAACATAAAGAAAAGAGTGACTACAACAAGCTTTGTAAATTTTAACAAAAATAATTTATTTCCCTAGAAAACACGGTGAAAAGGTAAAAATATGAAACAAGACTTACGATTTACGAAGAAGATCCAAAAATTTGTCCTAAAATTGTGAAAAACACATACGTCCTGTGAATAAACAGTTCTAAATTGAAGTCTGAATCTCAATTCCGTTCCAATATGGCGGATGATGACGTCAGACGAAGGTTTTACACAAGTGTCCAGAATTTTCACTGTGAATCACAATTTGTACTGTCCTGTTCCAATTTAGAATTAATTTCACCAAATGTCTTTGTCCAATGCCAGTTGTGTAGTTCTCCAGGGAAAATAATTATTATTTAAAAGGTAGACGAAGTACAGCTATCATCAATAACAAAACACATGTTGTTCTACAAACGTACGAACGAGCAACTCTTTCCAGCACAAAAGAATACCTTCTTCTTAAGGTATTTAGAAACTCTATAAGATGTTACGATGTGACTCTCTAAGATGTTCGCAGGTACCTGAGTATTTTAAAGCAAACCAATACGTCATTTCATGTACACGCATGAAGAAATCATGGAGATTTCGAAATCTCGCGAACGTAATATAGAATGTCAACAAGTATTATTAGTAATGACCGTGGTCACAACCAATCATTTACATAGCTATTTCCGACTGTTTACTTAATATGACAAAACAGTCATACAAAAATCGTGCTTACGCCAGTCACATTTACGTTCACCATGTTTCTAACAAAATATCAGACCCTGCGAACATAATCATCATCATAATAATAATTATATTTAATGATATAAAAATGAAATAAAAATGAAATAGAAAGAATTAGAAAAAAATTCAAATTTTTAACACACATGTAATTAAATTACTGGGTCGTAACACTTTCCCCCATAAAGATAAAAGAAAGATTTATGTAACAAAGCTTTCTTTTTTACCAGATATAAACTATACATGAGGTAAAAACAAAAATACATAAGAAGAACTCTTATGAATTATACAAAAGTGTATATGAAAATGATATTTCTATACACGGGAAAGTGCATCTGCAATTAAATTGTCTTTTCCTTTGATGTGCCTGATGTCAAGATTGTACTCTTGCAAAATAAACTCCATCTCTTTGATTTTTAGTTTTCATTCTGTTGATGAAAGTAAGGGGGTTGTGATCACTAAACACAACAACCGGAGAAGGAGCTGAGCTAATATAAACTTCAAAATGCTGTAATGCCAGTATTAAAGCCAAGCATTCCTTCTCGATTGTTGAGTAGTTTCTTTGGTGTTTATTTAATTTCTTAGAGAAATAACACACTGGGGGTTCTACACCATTTTTGTCATCTTGAATCAAAACTGCTCCAACCCCAACATCACTTGCATCCACAGATAGTTTGAATGGTTGACTGTAGTCTGGAGCTGTTAAAACTGGTGCACTTTTAAGTATGGTCTTTAATCTATCGAAAGCCTCTTGACATTTTTCAGTCCAAAGAAACTTGTTTTTCTTTCTCAACAAGTTTGTCAGAGGTTCAACAATATCAGAAAAATTAGAACAAAATTTGCGATAGTACCCAGCCATACCCAAAAATCGCATCAGCTGTTTTTTTACTGACAGGCACAGGAAATTCAGAAATAGCCTTGACCTTAGCATCTATAGGTTTAATTTGACCATGTCCCACAATATGTCCTAGAAAAGTAACACACGCACGGCAGAACTCACTTTTAGATAAATTAATAGTCAAATTTGCATCAGTGAGTCTGTCGAAGAACTTCCGAATCGTGGCTAGATGTTCTTTCCAGGTGTTGTTGTAGATGATGACATCATCAATATAGGCATCACAATTGTCTAGACCAGAAGTAATCATATTCATAAGGCGTTGAAAAGTACTTGGAGAACCCTTCATCCCAAATGGCATTACTTTATACTGGTAGAGTCCATCTGGAGTCACAAATGCAGAAATTTCTTTTGCTCTTTCCGTAAGTGGAATTTGCCAAAAACCTTTCAGAAGATCGAACTTGGTGACGTATTTGGCATTTCCAATTTTGTCGATACAGTCATCGAATCTTGGCAATGGAAATGAATCGGTTTTTATCACACTGTTCACCTTCCTATAATCCGTACACATTCGGAAAGTTTTATCCGGTTTCGGAACAAGAATGCACAGTGAACTCCAATCACTCTTACTGGGCTCTATAAAATCATTTTCCAGTAGATACTGAATCTCCCTTTTTAAGTATTCTTGTTTGAAAGGGTTCATCCTGTATGGGTGTTGTTTCATGGGTTTTGAATCTACTATTTCAACGTCGTGAAAAATTTTGTTTGTCCTTGTAGGTACGTCTGGAAACAAGTGTTCATATTCAGACAATAATTGTTTAAGTTCACTTTTTTCTTTTTTTTGTAAATGAGAAAGTTTCTGGTCTAGATTTTCCATAACTTCCGAATTCCGAAGATTTGTTGCTCCGCGATCAGTAGAATCCAACTGAATACCTTCATTCAAATCCTCAGTTGGTGGGACAGGTACAACTAAATTAATTGCATGATTTACTTGGCTATTTCTTTCAAAATAATTAGTACTCCATTAATTTACTTAGACCAGAGTACTAATTATTATAATTTAACTCATTCATTTTCTTCTTTACTTTGTAAGGACCATAAAACCTAACTTGAAGAAAATTCTGCAGAATGAGCAAGAGAAAATGGACTCCACTACACAACTCAAAAATTCTCTCTAGTAAACTTTGGTGAAACCATAATTTCACTTTTGACTTGAACTGTTGAATGCCAAATTCAAGTATAACAAGCTGGAACATTCCAGACTTGAAATTTGACCTTTGACCAGATTGATCAAATTTGAGAAGGCCAAATTGAGTAAAATTCCTCAAAGGAATTACCTCTGGAAAACTTGTTGACACACACTTGATGGTCAACAAAGTTTGGTTACCTGACTTGGTCTTTGGTAAGGGACCAACACAATCTGCCAAGATTCTACTGAATGGTTCGTCAAATGCAGGAATTGGTTGCAGATGAGCTTTAGGTATCTTTTGATTTGGTTTTCCTACAATTTGACAAGTATGACATGATCTACAAAACTTACACACATCACTTTTGATTTTTGGCCAATAGAAGTGAGTTAAGATCTTGTGATACGTTTTATTTATCCCTAAATGACCAGCCAGAGGAGTTTCATGGGCCAAACTAAGTATTTCCTGTCTGTAAGGTTTCGGAACCACAATCTGATATTTTACAGACCATTCGTCACTAGCAGGTACTTCAGGAGGTCTCCATTTTCTCATAAGAACTCCATTTTTAATGAAGTAACAGACAGGTACTTCAGTAGCTTCAGTTTCACTAATGGCATGCTGAAACAAACAGGAGATCTCAAGATCTCTCTCCTGTTCGACGACAAGTGATTCTCGTTTGTCACCCTGATCAGAAAAAAGAGAATGAGAATTCAAAAGAGGATCATTATGATCAATACCTTTTGACTGATCCAAATTAGAAGTGAAAGTGACCTCATCAAAAGCCTGACCAATACATGTGTCAGCTAAAGGAATACATTCCTTATCAAAATCATTCTCAAGAGCTTTCTTTGCCATAGCTCTGGTAACTGCACAAGCTGGGAATAAATCAGGGTTTCTTTTTCAACAGGATCAACTTTCTGATCCAAAGAAGGCTTGTCAGTTACAAGTGGATTAACCACAACCTTGTCTCCAGCTAAGTCATTGCCTAGCAACAAATGAATGCCCTCAACGGGTAAAGTAGACACTACACCGACTGTCACAGGTCCTGAAACTAAGTCTGATGACAAATTAACAGAATGGAGAGGAACATGAACAAAGCCGCACTCTACTCCCTGAATGAGAACACTCTCATTAGAACAGGTCTTCTCATAAGAAGGCAAAATACCTGAAACTAAAAGACTCTGAGAAGCTCCTGTATCCCTCAAAATTTTAATAGGGATAGGATTGGCCAAATCACCTAAGAGTGATATAGAACCCTTCGACATGAATGGTTCAAAATTCTCCATAATACAATCAGACTGAGGTTTTTCACACCCAACAAATGTATTGTTTTCAATACATGACCGTGACCTTGACCTCTTAGAAATAAGAGCATTTGGGATAGGTCTATCTTGATTCTGATGCCTATATTTCAATTTGAAGCAATCAGAAATGACGTGTCCTTTTTTCTTACAATAGGTACACGTAGGAATAGACAAGGATTTTGAATCAAGTCTCTCAGAGGCTTGATTTTTAGAATTTGTGCCAGATTGAGTTTTACTGAGAGTCGTATTTGACTGAAACACCTTTCTATCAGTAGACTGCTGAGTGAAAGATTTGGTTACAGCAGGAACTTTATGAGTTAAGGAATACTCATCAGCAGCAATAGCAGCTTTTTCCAAGGTTTCAAACTTATGCTCTTCAAGATGATTCTTAATGTCACTATGGACATAGTTCTTGAACTCTTCAAGTAATACTAATTGGTCAAGACTTTCAAAATCATGTTCGATTTTCTTGGCTAAGCACCATCTCTTGAATAACTGTTCTTTTTCTCTAGCAAATTCAACATAAGTTTGTCTAGCATCTTTCCTATAGTTTCTGAACTTTTGCCGATAAGCCTCAGGGACTAATGCATAACCCTTCAAGATGCATTCCTTAACCAAATCATAGTCAGAACTTTGTTGTACTGACAGAGATATAGAGATATCTCTGGCCTTGCCGTAAAGTACACTCTGCAATAATTCAGTCCAATACTCTCTTGGCCATTTCGAATTCTCAGCAACTTTTTCAAAAAGAGTAAAATATTTGTCTACTTCCTTTTCACTAAAAGGGGGAACTAACTTGATATTGCCTAAAATGTTAAAATCTGAATTTACACGAGAAGTGGAATCGTGCCTGTCGCTTGCCAGCTCAAATTCTTTCATTCTAATTTTCATCTGTCTCTCTCTTTCCCTTTTTTCAAATTGCCTATCTTTTTCCTTTTCTTCTATTTGTCTATCTTTCTCCTCCTTTTCAGATTGTAATCTCAATTGTTCATTTTGTAATTCTATTTGCTTTTTCTTTTTCCCCTTCTTCTATTTGTCTTTCTTTCTCCCTCTCTCTTTCCTGTCTATCTTTCTCCTCCTTTTCAGACTGTAATCTCATTTATTCTTTTTGTAATTCTATTTGTCTTTCTTTTTCCTTTTCTTCAAATTGTAATTTCATTTGTTCTTTTTGAAATTCTATTTGTTTATCTTCTTTTTCTTTATCTTTCTGATTCTGAAGCTCGAGCTTCCTTAACTCTGTTTCCATCTTGCATTTCATTTTTAATTCTATTTTCCTAATGTCAGAGTCTGTCATAGACTTACTGACAGATGCAAAAAAACTTTTGTCAAAAATATTCTTTCCTTCCAAATATTGAATTAAAATATTTTTGATTTCTTGTTTTGTCAAGGAAGCTTTTGCTTCAGAAAGATCGTACTTTCTGGCAAGTTCAAGCAACTCATCCTTTTTCAAACTATCCAACTGCTCTTGAGTTGGACTAGAAAGAAAACTCTCCACTTTTGACATTGTGAAAGAAAGCCTGTTGTTTTCACTAAGATTTCAAGTAAAATGGGATTTGAACTAGGGGAATTTAAATTTCAATTTTTAGCCAATTTCATATATCAGCCAATTTCATATATCCCGAAGGACGAACAACCCAATTTTCTTTATGTTACGTATCGGCTCGTTTAAAGTAACATAAAGAAAAGAGTGACTACAACAAGCTTTGTAAATTTTAACAAAAATAATTTATTTCCCTAGAAAACACGGTGAAAAGGTAAAAATATGAAACAAGACTTACGATTTACGAAGAAGATCCAAAACTTTGTCCTAAAATTGTGGAAAACACATAAGCCCTGTGAATAAACAGTTCTAAATTGAAGTCTGAATCTCAATTCCGTTCCAATATGGCGGATGATGACGTCAGACGAAGGTTTTACACAAGTGTCCAGAATTTTCACTGTGAATCACAATTTGTACTGTCCTGTTCCAATTTAGAATTAATTTCACCAAATGTCTTTGTCCAATGCCAGTTGTGTAGTTCTCCAGGGAAAATAATTATTATTTAAAAGGTAGACGAAGTACAGCTATCATCAATAACAAAACACATGTTGTTCTACAAACGTACGAACGAGCAACTCTTTCCAGCACAAAAGAATACCTTCTTCTTAAGGTATTTAGAAACTCTATAAGATGTTACGATGTGACTCTCTAAGATGTTCGCAGGTACCTGAGTATTTTAAAGCAAACCAATACGTCATTTCATGTACACGCATGAAGAAATCATGGAGATTTCGAAATCTCGCGAACGTAATATAGAATGTCAACAAGTATTATTAGTAATGACCGTGGTCACAATCAATCATTTACATAGCTATTTCCGACTGTTTACTTAATATGACAAAACAGTCATACAAAAATCGTGCTTACGCCAGTCACATTTACGTTCACCATGTTTCTAACAAAATATCAGACCCTGCGAACATAATCATCATCATAATAATAATTATATTTAATGATATAAAAATGAAATAAAAATGAAATAGAAAGAATTAGAAAAAAATTCAAATTTTTAACACACATGTAATTAAATTACTGGGTCGTAACACTTTCCCCCATAAAGATAAAAGAAAGATTTATGTAACAAAGCTTTCTTTTTTACCAGATATAAACTATACATGAGGTAAAAACAAAAATACATAAGAAGAACTCTTATGAATTATACAAAAGTGTATATGAAAATGATATTTCTATACACGGGAAAGTGCATCTGCAATTAAATTGTCTTTTCCTTTGATGTGCCTGATGTCAAGATTGTACTCTTGCAAAATAAACTCCATCTCTTTGATTTTTAGTTTTCATTCTGTTGATGAAAGTAAGGGGGTTGTGATCACTAAACACAACAACCGGAGAAGGAGCTGAGCTAATATAAACTTCAAAATGCTGTAATGCCAGTATTAAAGCCAAGCATTCCTTCTCGATTGTTGAGTAGTTTCTTTGGTGTTTATTTAATTTCTTAGAGAAATAACACACTGGGTGTTCTACACCATTTTTGTCATCTTGAATCAAAACTGCTCCAACCCCAACATCACTTGCATCCACAGATAGTTTGAATGGTTGACTGTAGTCTGGAGCTGTTAAAACTGGTGCACTTTTAAGTATGGTCTTTAATCTATCGAAAGCCTCTTGACATTTTTCAGTCCAAAGAAACTTGTTTTTCTTTCTCAACCAGTTTGCCAGAGGTTCAACAATATCAGAAAAATTAGAACAAAATTTGCGATAGTATCCAGCCATACCCAAAAATCGCATCAGATGTTTTTTACTGACAGGCACAGGAAATTCAGAAATAGCCTTGACCTTAGCATCTATAGGTTTAATTTGACCATGTCCCACAATATGTCCTAGAAAAGTAACACACGCACGGCAGAACTCACTTTTAGATAAATTAATAGTCAAATTTGCTTCAGTGAGTCTGTCGAAGAACTTCCGAATCGTGGCTAGATGTTCTTTCCAGGTGTTGTTGTAGATGATGACATCATCAATATAGGCATCACAATTGTCTAGACCAGAGGTAATCATATTCATAAGGCGTTGAAAAGTACTTGGAGAACCCTTCATCCCAAATGGCATTACTTTATACTGGTAGAGTCCATCTGGAGTCACAAATGCAGAAATTTCTTTTGCTCTTTCCGTAAGTGGAATTTGCCAAAAACCTTCAGAAGATCGAACTTGGTGACGTATTTGGCATTTCCAATTTTGTCGATACAGTCATCGAATCTTGGCAATGGAAATGAATCGGTTTTTGTCACACTGTTCACCTTCCTATAATCCGTACACATTCGGAAAGTTTTATCCGGTTTCGGAACAAGAATGCACAGTGAACTCCAATCACTCTTACTGGGCTCTATAAAATCATTTTCCAGTAGATACTGAATCTCCCTTTTTAAGTATTCTTGTTTGAAAGGGTTCATCCTGTATGGGTGTTGTTTCATGGGTTTTGAATCTACTATTTCAACGTCGTGAAAAATTTTGTTTGTCCTTGTAGGTACGTCTGGAAACAAGTGTTCATATTCAGACAATAATTGTTTAAGTTCACTTTTTTCTTGTTTTTGTAAATGAGAAAGTTTCTGGTCTAGATTTTCCATAACTTCCGAATTCCGAAGATTTGTTGCTTCCGCGATCAGTAGAATCCAACTGAATACCTTCATTCAAATCCTCAGTTGGTGGGACAGGTACAACTAAATTAATTGCATGATTTACTTGGCTATTTCTTTCAAAATAATTAGTACTCCATTAATTTACTTAGACCAGAGTACTAATTATTATAATTTAACTCATTCATTTTCTTCTTTACTTTGTAAGGACCATAAAACCTAACTTGAAGAAAATTCTGCAGAATGAGCAAGAGAAAATGGACTCCACTACACAACTCAAACATTCTCTCTAGTAAACTTTGGTGAAACCATAATTTCACTTTTGACTTGAACTGTTGAATGCCAAATTCAAGTATAACAAGCTGGAACATTCCAGACTTGAAATTTGACCTTTGACCAGATTGATCAAATTTGAGAAGGCCAAATTGAGTAAAATTCCTCAAAGGAATTACCTCTGGAAAACTTGTTGACACACACTTGATGGTCAACAAAGTTTGGTTACCTGACTTGGTCTTTGGTAAGGGACCAACACAATCTGCCAAGATTCTACTGAATGGTTCGTCAAATGCAGGAATTGGTTGCAGATGAGCTTTAGGTATCTTTTGATTTGGTTTTCCTACAATTTGACAAGTATGACATGATCTACAAAACTTACACACATCACTTTTGATTTTTGGCCAATAGAAGTGAGTTAAGATCTTGTGATACGTTTTATTTATCCCTAAATGACCAGCCAGAGGAGTTTCATGGGCCAAACTAAGTATTTCCTGTCTGTAAGGTTTCGGAACCACAATCTGATATTTTACAGACCATTCGTCACTAGCAGGTACTTCAGGAGGTCTCCATTTTCTCATAAGAACTCCATTTTTAATGAAGTAACAGACAGGTACTTCAGTAGCTTCAGTTTCACTAATGGCCCGCTGAAACAAACAGGAGATCTCAGGATCTTTCTCCTGTTCGACGACAAGTGATTCTCGTTTGTCACCCTGATCAGAAAAAAGAGAATGAGAATTCAAAAGAGGATCATTATGATCAATACCTTTGACTGATCCAAATTAGAAGTGAAAGTGACCTCATCAAAAGCCTGACCAATACATGTGTCAGCTAAAGGAATACATTCCTTATCAAAATCATTCTCAAGAGCTTTCTTTGCCATAGCTCTGGTAACTGCACAAGCTGGGAATAAATCAGGGATTTCTTTTTCAATAGGATCAACTTTCTGATCCAAAGAAGGCTTGTCAGTTACAAGTGGATTAACCACAACCTTGTCTCCAGCTAAGTCATTGCCTAGCAACAAATGAATGCCCTCAACGGGTAAAGTAGATACTACACCGACTGTCACAGGTCCTGAAACTAAGTCTGATGACAAATTAACAGAATGGAGAGGAACATGAACAAAGCCGCACTCTACTCCCTGAATGAGAACACTCTCATTAGAACAGGTCTTCTCAGAAGAAGGCAAAATACCTGAAACTAAAAGACTCTGAGAAGCTCCTGTATCCCTCAAAATTTTAATAGGGATAGGATTGGCCAAATCACCCAAGAGTGATATAGAACCCTTCGACATGAATGGTTCAAAATTCTCCATAATACAATCAGACTGAGGTTTTTCACACCCAACAAATGTATTGTTTTCAATACATGACCGTGACCTTGACCTCTTAGAAATAAGAGCATTTGGGATAGGTCTATCTTGATTCTGATGCCTATATTTCAATTTGAAGCAATCAGAAATGACGTGTCCTTTTCTCTTACAATAGGTACACGTAGGAATAGACAAGGATTTCGAATCAAGTCTCTCAAAGGCTTCATTTTTAGAATTTGTGCCAGATTGAGTTTTACTGAGAGTCGTATTTGACTGAAACACCTTTCTATCAGTAGACTGCTGAGTGAAAGATTTGGTTACAGCAGGAACTTTATGAGTTAAGGAATACTCATCAGCAGCAATAGCAGCTTTTTCCAAGGTTTCAAACTTATGCTCTTCAAGATGATTCTTAATGTCACTATGGACATAGTTCTTGAACTCTTCAAGTAATACTAATTGGTCAAGGCTTTCAAAATCATGTTCGATTTTCTTGGCTAAGCACCATCTCTTGAATAACTGTTCTTTTTCTCTAGCAAATTCAACATAAGTTTGTCTAGCATCTTTCCTATAGTTTCTGAACTTTTGCCGATAAGCCTCAGGGACTAATGCATAACCCTTCAAGATGCATTCCTTAACCAAATCATAGTCAGAACGTTGTTGTACTGACAGAGATATAGAGATATCTCTGGCCTTGCCGTAAAGTACACTCTGCAATAATTCAGTCCAATACTCTCTTGGCCATTTCGAATTCTCAGCAACTTTTTCAAAAAGAGTAAAATATTTGTCTACTTCCTTTTCACTAAAAAGGGGAACTAACTTGATATTGCCTAAAATGTTAAAATCTGAATTTACACGAGAAGTGGAATCGTGCCTGTCGCTTGCCAGCTCAAATTCTTTCATTCTAATTTTCATCTGTCTCTCTCTTTCCCTTTTTTCAAATTGCCTATCTTTTTCCTTTTCTTCTATTTGTCTATCTTTCTCCTCCTTTTCAGATTTTAATCTCAATTGTTCATTTTGTAATTCTATTTGCTTTTTCTTTTTCCCCTTCTTCTATTTGTCTTTCTTTCTCCCTCTCTCTTTCCTGTCTATCTTTCTCCTCCTTTTCAGACTGTAATCTCATTTATTCTTTTTGTAATTCTATTTGTCTTTCTTTTTCTTTTTCTTCAAATTGTAATTTCATTTGTTCTTTTTGAAATTCTATTTGTTTATCTTCTTTTTCTTTATCTTTCTGATTCTGAAGCTCGAGCTTCCTTAACTCTGTTTCCATCTTGCATTTCATTTTTAATTCTATTTTCCTAATGTCAGAGTCTGTCATAGACTTACTGACAGATGCCAAAAACCTTGGGTCAAAAATATTCTTTCCTTCCAAATATTGAATTAAAATATTTTTGATTTCTTGTTTTGTCAAGGAAGCTTTTGCTTCAGAAAGATCGTACTTTCTGGCAAGTTCAAGCAACTCATCCTTTTTCAAACTATCCAACTGCTCTTGAGTTGGACTAGAAAGAAAACTCTCCACTTTTGACATTGTGAAAGAAAGCCTGTTGTTTTTACTAAGATTTCAAGTAAAATGGGATTTGAACTAGGGGAATTTAAATTTCAATTTTTAGCCAATTTCATATATCAGCCAATTTCATATATCCCGAAGGACGAGCAACCCAATTTTCTTTATGTTACGTATCGGCTGGTTTAAAGTAACATAAAGAAAAGAGTGACTACAACAAGCTTTGTAAATTTTAACAAAAATAATTTATTTCCCTAGAAAACACGGTGAAAAGGTAAAAATATGAAACAAGACTTACGATTTACGAAGAAGATCCAAACATTTGTCCTAAAATTGTGAAAAACACATAAGCCCTGTGAATAAACAGTTCTAAATTGAAGTCTGAATCTCAATTCCGTTCCAATATGGCGGATGATGACGTCAGACGAAGGTTTTACACAAGTGTCCAGAATTTTCACTGTGAATCACAATTTGTACTGCCCTGTTTCAATTTAGAATTAATTTCACCAAATGTCTTTGTCCAATGCCAGTTGTGTAGTTCTCCAGGGAAAATAATTATTATTTAAAAGGTAGACGAAGTACAGCTATCATCAATAACAAAACACATGTTGTTCTACAAACGTACGAACGAGCAACTCTTTCCAGCACAAAGAATACCTTCTTCTTAAGGTATTTAGAAACTCTATAAGATGTTACGATGTGACTCTCTAAGATGTTCGCAGGTACCTGAGTATTTTAAAGCAAACCAATACGTCATTTCATGTACACGCATGAAGAAATCATGGAGATTTCGAAATCTCGCGAACGTAATATAGAATGTCAACAAGTATTATTAGTAATGACCGTGGTCACAACCAATCATTTACATAGCTATTTCCGACTGTTTACTTAATATGACAAAACAGTCATACAAAAATCGTGCTTACGCCAGTCACATTTACGTTCACCATGTTTCTAACAATATATCAGACCCTGCGAACATAATCATCATCATAATAATAATTATATTTAATGAAATAAAAATGAAATAGAAAGAATTAGAAAAAAATTCAAATTTTTAACACACATGTAATTAAATTACTGGGTCGTAACACTTTCCCCCATAAAGATAAAAGAAAGATTTATGTAACAAAGCTTTCTTTTTTACCAGATATAAACTATACATGAGGTAAAAACAAAAATACATAAGAAGAACTCTTATGAATTATACAAAAGTGTATATGAAAATGATATTTCTATACACGGGAAAGTGCATCTCCAATCTTATTGTCTTTTCCTTTGATGTGCCTGATGTCAAGATCGTACTCTTGCAAAAATAAACTTCATCTCTTTGATTTTTAGTTTTCATTCTGTTGATGAAAGTAAGGGGGTTGTGATCACTAAACACAACAACCGGAGAAGGAGCTGAGCTAATATAAACTTCAAAATGCTGTAATGCCAGTATTAAAGCCAAGCATTCCTTCGCGATTGTTGAGTAGTTTCTTTGGTGTTTATTTAATTTCTTAGAGAAATAACACACTGGGTGTTCTACACCATTTTTGTCATCTTGAATCAAAACTGCTCCAACCCCAACATCACTTGCATCCACAGATAGTTTGAATGGTTGACTGTAGTCTGGAGCTGTTAAAACTGGTGCACTTTTAAGTATGGCCTTTAATCTATCGAAAGCCTCTTGACATTTTTCAGTCCAAAGAAACTTGTTTTTCTTTCTCAACAAGTTTGTCAGAGGTTCAACAATATCAGAAAAAATTAGAACAAAATTTGCGATAGTACCCAGCCATACCCAAAAATCGCATCAGCTGTTTTTTTACTGACAGGCACAGGAAATTCAGAAATAGCCTTGACCTTAGCATCTATAGGTTTAACTTGACCATGTCCCACAATATGTCCTAGAAAAGTAACACACGCACGGCAGAACTCACTTTTAGATAAATTAATAGTCAAATTTGCTTCAGTGAGTCTGTCGAAGAACTTCCGAATCGTGGCTAGATGTTCTTTCCAGGTGTTGTTGTAAATGATGACGTCATCAATATAAGCATCACAATTGTCTAGACCAGAAGTGATCATATTCATAAGGCGTTGAAAAGTACTTGGAGAACCCTTCATCCCAAATGGCATTACTTTATACCGGTAGAGTCCATCTGGAGTCACAAATGCCGAAATTTCTTTTGCTCTTTCCGTTGGTGGAATTTGCCAAGAACCCTTCAGAAGGTCGAATTTAGTGACGTATTTGGCATTTCCAATTTTGTCGATACAATCGTCGATTCTTGGTAATGGAAATGAGTCTGCTTTTGTCACACTGTTCACCTTCCTGTAATCCGTACACATTCGGAAAGTTTTATCCGGTTTCGGAACAAGAATGCACAGTGAACTCCAATCACTCTTACTGGGATCTATAAAATCATTTTCCAGTAGATACTGAATCTCCCTTTTTAAGTATTCTTGTTTGAAAGGGTTCATCCTGTATGGGTGTTGTTTCATGGGTTTTGAATCTACTATTTCAACGTCGTGAAAAATTTTGTTTGTCCTTGTAGGTACGTCTGGAAACAAGTGTTCATATTCAGACAATAATTGTTTAAGTTCACTTTTTTCTTGTTTTTGTAAATGAGAAAGTTTCTTGTCTAGATTTTCCATAACTTCCGAATTCCGAAGATTTGTTGCTCCGCGATCAGTAGAATCCAACTGAATACCTTCATTCAAATCCTCAGTTGGTGGGACAGGTACAACTAAATTAATTGCATGATTTACTTGGCTATTTCTTTCAAAATAATTAGTACTCCATTAATTTACTTAGACCAGAGTACTAATTATTATAATTTAACTCATTCATTTCCTTCTTTACTTTGTAAGGACCATAAAACCTAACTTGAAGAAAATTCTGCAGAATGAGCAAGAGAAAATGGACTCCACTACACAACTCAAAAATTCTCTCTAGTAAGCTTTGGTGAAACCATAATTTCACTTTTGACTTGAACTGTTGAATGCCAAATTCAAGTATAACAAGCTGGAACATTCCAGACTTGAAATTTGACCTTTGACCAGATTGATCAAATTTGAGAAGGCCAAATTGAGTAAAATTCCTCAAAGGAATTACCTCTGGAAAACTTGTTGACACACTTGATGGTCAACAAAGTTTGGTTACCTGACTTGGTCTTTGGTAAGGGACCAACACAATCTGCCAAGATTCTACTGAATGGTTCGTCAAATGCAGGAATTGGTTGCAGATGAGCTTTAGGTATCTTTTGATTTGGTTTTCCTACAATTTGACAAGTATGACATGATCTACAAAACTTACACACATCACTTTTGATCTTTGGCCAATAGAAGTGAGTTAAGATCTTGTGATACGTTTTATTTATCCCTAAATGACCAGCCAGAGGAGTTTCATGGGCCAAACTAAGTATTTCCTGTCTGTAAGGTTTCGGAACCACAATCTGGTATTTTACAGACCATTCGTCACTAGCAGGTACTTCAGGAGGTCTCCATTTTCTCATAAGAACTCCATTTTTAATGAAGTAACAGACAGGTACTTCAGTAGCTTCAGTTTCACTAATGGCATGCGGAAACAAACAGGAGATCTCAGGATCTTTCTCCTGTTCGACGACAAGTGATTCTCGTTTGTCACCCTGATCAGAAAAAAGAGAATGAGAATTCAAAAGAGGATCATTATGATCAATACCTTTTGACTGATCCAAATTAGAAGTGAAAGTGACCTCATCAAAAGCCTGACCAATACATGTCAGCTAAAGGAATACATTCCTTATCAAAATCATTCTCAAGAGCTTTCTTTGCCATAGCTCTGGTAACTGCACAAGCTGGGAATAAATCAGGGATTTCTTTTTCAATAGGATCAACTTTCTGATCCAAAGAAGGCTTGCCAGTTACAAGTGGATTAACCACAACCTTGTCTCCAGCTAAGTCATTGCCTAGCAATTAATGAATGCCCTCAACGGGTAAAGTAGATACTACACCGACTGTCACAGGTCCTGAAACTAAGTCTGATGACAAATTAACAGAATGGAGAGGAACATTAACAAAGCCGCACTCTACTCCCTGAATGAGAACACTCTCATTAGAACAGGTCTTCTCAGAAGAAGGCAAAATACCTGAAACTAAAAGACTCTGAGAAGCTCCTGTATCCCTCAAAATTTTAATAGGGATAGGATTGGCCAGATCACCCAAGAGTGATATAGAACCCTTCGACATGAATGGTTCAAAATTCTCCATAACACAATCAGACTGAGGTTTTTCAAACGCAACAAATGTATTGTTTTCAATACATGACCGTGACCTTGACCTCTTAGCAATAAGAGCATTTGGGATAGGTCTATCTTGATTCTGATGCCTATATTTCAATTTGAAGCAATCAGAAATGACGTGTCCTTTTCTCTTACAATAGGTACGCGTAGGAATAGACAAGGATTTCGAATCAAGTCTCTCAGAGGCTTCATTTTTAGAATTTGTGCCAGATTGAGTTTTACTGAGAGTCGTATTTGACTGAA
>JAECUM010091245.1:0-19889 GCA_016617855.1 Megalonaias nervosa
TGTCAAATGTTGTAAAGTGCTTAGAGCTTCTAAAGATTATGTGCTATACAAAGTCATTATTATTATTATTATTATTATTATTATTATTATTATTATTATAATGTTAATGTGAATGGGGAACACATTTGAAGGAGATAGCAATTTTTTTTTAAAGTAAGTTATGTTTCTCCAAACACTGGTGTTGGCAAGGGGAGGAAATGTCCCTGAGTTATTTCAAGTTGTCTACATGAACTAGACAGAAAAGTCAAATTTTCATCTGTTTTTAATAAGGCTGGATTATGGAGGTAGGCCAATTATATCCCTGATGTTAATGTGATTGGGTATGTAATCTCAGAGAAACATAACTTACTTAAAATTGGCTTTCGAAAACTTTAGGATTTATATTTTGTATATTAAACTTTAAATGGAACAAAATACCCCAATTATTTATTAATTTCTCCTTGAACTCTTCGAAATTTATTGAAAGAGAGTAAAGAACTCCATAGGTGTAACTAAATAATGCCCTATGGATTATAATTTCATTTTTGCTCACGACATTTGGCTCTGTAGACCCATGAGAAATAAAAGCTTTGTCAATACATTTAACTGTTAAAGATTTTCAATGATATTGTGCTTGAGCAAGATACTATGAATAATGATGCCTTAAGTTCTGGAAAAGATCTTTATTTGTTATAGTAAAATTGGTAAAATTAACATAGTATTAAGTTTGGGAGATAGTTTACACAGGTTGTAGTTTTACAATAATGTATCAACAGGTGAGCAATATCAATCCCACTTTGGTCTCTTGTTAGTCGTTTCAATTTTAGTGTCACTTCGAGCACATTCTAGGCTATATAATAATGAAGAAATCTGAGCCAAGATTTTACTAAGGTCACAATGGTGGCCAGCCTAGGCTAGCCTGGGTTAGTATCACATGACCCTTGGATTATGAGCCTAATGTTCTACCACATGAACTCTCATGACTCCTTCATTCAGTTTTTTATTTCTGTTAATACCAGTTTCTGCATAGGTTCACTGCTCATCAGCCCAGTTTCCTGCACATTTAAGGTATTTTTCTATCTATAAGTGGTGGATTATGAGAGGTTTGTTAGGTACACTGCAAATCATAATAAGTTAAATGATAGACATAAATCTTGAAAAACATGGGTTGTGGTAATCAGTAATCATCAATTACAGAATGGATCCCTTTATTTCAGTTCACTTTCCTTCTTTGATATTTTGGTATCTTTTTATTGTTTTAATTTCAATCTTCAGGCCACTATTGAATTTTCATTGCTTTCCATTGATGAATGAATACTGTGGTGTTATGCTGCATGGATTAAACCAACATTCGGCAGTTTGTATCATGTCTGACACTGTTGTAGGATACAGTCAAATTTTAATGTCAAAAAGCCCACAGCTTTAAAATGAGAGATTGCATTATTATTGAACTGTGCAAAAGAATATCAGATGTAAGACTGAAATACCATATATATATATATATTGCTTATACGTCAGATCCAGGTGCAACAGCATAGACCCAGATATACCATGGCTTAAAGCACAAGCAGATCAGGGTCTTTGTTCTTTGTTCTACCAATTACTCCTAAGCAACTGCAGAGACTCAGATCTGCTGGCTCATTATGCATCAGCAGCTTTGGATTTGTGCAGTTGCATTTGAATCTAATTTATCTGTGAGTGTATCTGATACATAGAGTATGCTCCCTTGTAAATCACATTCTGCTGATTGTTTATTGACTTTAAATAACATACAGAACTTTGATGATTGAATGAAGAAATTGAAAGGGAATAAATATGGTTGTTTAACTGAAAAAAAACTTTGATAGACTTGTTTAATTTCAGTTGGTTGTATTGAAGAAATTGCTCATTGAACTAGTATTATGTTGTGTATTCATATCAATACACCTGTCTATGGTAAATAATATTATCAAATTTGAAGAAATTGTTTTTATGCGGTCTTGTTATGTAAATGTAACAGTGATATTTTCTCGAATTATGGCCCTTGACTTGGTTTTCATTTACATATTAAAGTGTCTTGTTTTGAAGTTTGCATAATTGTAAAATTGGTAAACTTACAAAAGGCAATATAATAGCTACTTTTACTAACATTAGAGGCATATTTCAGTATGGGTTTTTATGCAGTGAAATGAATACATATCTGATTTTGTTTGTCTTTTGCTATTTCAGGAGATTATGAAATTCTTAAAGGGACCATGGTGATTTTTAACCATTGGGCTTTGCATCATGACCTACACAAATGGGATGAGGTGGAGAAGTTCAAGCCAGAACGCTATTTGACAGAAGGGAATAACATTTGGACCAAAACCAGAGAGTAGGTTACCTTTCTCTGCTGGTCATATGGTTTGTCTTGGGGAAACGGTCGCCATGCCAGAGCTCCATCTGATTTTTTCAGGGTTAATACAGAGGTTTATGGTGAAATTTCATGATGGTGTTGTCCCTGATTTGACACTAAAAGGTGGTATGACTGTGCTATACCCCCCAGACCACTAGCTGATCTTTGAAGATAGATTGTCAAAGTCATTGAGCATGGACAGCGGTGATTGTCAAAGTGATACAGGGTGGACAGTGGAGATTGTCAAAGTGATACATGGTGGGCAGTGGCGAAGTACAGTTCTCTTTCATTGTAGTTCTCTTCTGTGTAAAACAAGATTAAACAAAAAGCAGTAAATGCTGTAGACCTCATGCTCAAAATTATAAAAATAGGAAAAGCCAAAATAAAAATAAATTGTTAACACATTTCAACATCTATCAGCTGAAACATTATGTTGAAACAACGGTTCCCAGGCTCAGATTAAATCAGGGTTTCGAAGCCATTCTGGTTGGTCGCAGAGGGCTGCCATGATTTTTTTTTAGGGTGGCAAAACTTATCAAAATGTGGAAATGGGTCATGAAGCTCTTTAATGAGATGGTCAAGAAAAGTTGTGAACCACTTTGTTAAAATCATTGTACTTTAATTGGACATCTTTTTAACCTGTTTTCACAATCTGCTTTAATTGTTGTTCTCAGTGAGCCACTTGTATTCAGCCAATGTCAGATGACATTGTTTCAGTGTTAAGTACAGTCTGATCTTGCTAGTGTATGACACTATAGACCAGTGGTGGGCAACGTCTCTAGTCGGCGGGCCGGATATGGGAAAATGAAGTTCTTGGTGGGCCGGATTACTAAATCAATACCTTAATCGCTTTTATCCACCGACTTCTGTGAAAAAGTGCTTAGGCATCCAATCTTTGTTGAATGCGCGACACTCGCTGTCAACTTTACGTTTCTTGGCAAAATTCATGATAAAAATTCAATTGTAAATTCTAAATTTAATCAAAAACAACCAAAGAATAACTAACAGTCACTGTTACTGCGACGCAGTAAGAAAGTAGTAGGAGATTGCGGCCGGATGTGACCATGGGCCAATCAAAATCCCGTCGCGGGCCGGGTCAGGCCCACGGGCCGTATGTTGCTCGTCCCTGCTATAGACTAACAAATAAATGAAATTTAGCACCATTTATACTTGCTTATAAGTCAAGTCCAACTGCAGACAGCACAAGGCCCAGATGATGTTGCACAATGCCTCGCAAATCTAGCAATTTGTTAGGAGACATCAATGGAACTAACAATATAGACCCAGATCTACTGGAACATTATGCAGCAGCAGATCAGTGGCTGTGTTGATTTTAATTGGACTTATAAGTGAGTATAGATGGTATTATATATTTTTCCTTTTAAAACTCGTTATTATTTGATAAGTTTAATGCACGAATACTATGAAGTGAAATATCTTTAATTGTAAACTCAGATTATTATTGTACATATGACTGGTGTTTTGTTCATCTGTCCTCCTTTTCAACATCAAAATAAACACATTTAACCAAATGTTCAATCATTCATAAAATGATTGGCAGCTATCGACCCAAACTATTGCTTTATAATTAGAAAGAGAGCTATGATAAGATTTTGTACACATTAATTTATTCCATTTCTGTTTGCAAATTTTAATATTGCTAGGGTCTTGGTTTACTAATTCTGAACATATCAGGGGTTTATTTAAAGCCTAGAATGACATGTCGGTTGTTATTGATTGCAAGATCTGGATGACCACAATTTATATTCGGAGTCTGACAAATTATCAGATGATAGCCTGCCATGCTTTTGGTAAACTAAGCAGATAATCAAGCTTTCATTTTGCAGCCCAGAGAAGGATTTTTAATTTAAAGCCGTTTGCTTCGATACTTTCTGTTTCCCTTGTTATGTTTTCTTGAAAATGATTCTCTTTTCTATTTTTTGTTGTTGAATATTTGGACAAATTGTTGGATCAAGTCATGGTATAAATTTGTACCCCACTGGTCTATCTCTCTTTGTCTTACAGTATCCCAGATCCAGTATTTTGTAAGTTCCAGGGCTCCAGGCACAACCTTTTGATGTTGTATTAGGATAACTTAGACAAATCGAATTATAACATATTTATATATTTTCTGCAGTGGAGTTTGAGTTCCAAAAATTCAAGTAAACAGAGGCGTAAAATTTGTGTTGATTCTTACCTAACTTGTAAAATTTAGTTTTGAGTGAGAAAGTCTCTCTTATATAGTAGCATTTTTATATGTTAAAATAGTCTTAACTTTGTAGTTTCAGCATTTTTACAGCAAATCCATGTGCTTGAAATTGTAGATCATGCTGTTGTGTTGGTAATACAACTTCAATTGTATCTTGCCACCACAAATTCACAGCAAAGTGTGGAAGATACAGTACTTCAAGGTCTTGGAAAAGTAAAAATTGTTACTGTAGTAAGCTTATTTTTTTCTTATTGTTTTGTACTACTGTATGCCTTATTTAAACAGAATATCATTTTTAAAATCTTTTAATCTCGGTCGAACTTGTGTGTAACATTCAAGATAAATTGTATAGTTATCTTTTTAAGTCAAACAGATGTTTATACATTGTGTACATCATCTTTTATTTGTCATGTGTTGTTTTATTTCCCTTCAGTATTGCAGAGTTTAATATGTCATTTTAGTATCCATCATTCTCTCTGTCTGCCCAGCTCTCCTTCGGTTAAGACATTTGGTTTCGATTGATGACTTTACTTCTTCATAAGATACCTTTACACAGATGGGTTTTTCCCCTCATGCTAGAAAAAAGTCTACTAAATGTGTGTGATGGGAGTTTTAAGGTCTTAGACATAGATACCAACATTTCCAGTTTTGGCAAAATAATTCCCCGTTTTAAGCTCAAAATATGCCGTTAGTGTCCATTCTATGAAAACCTAATTATCTCATCAGATAAAATTGTATATAGTCTACGTGCAGTTTGAACAATCATGTAATTTGATCACTGAAACAGTTGTACTTTGAAGAAAGTATATTTAAGCAACTGTATCACACAACATGCACAAGCACCAGCTTATTGATAGACCATGTTAGATTAGTTCTCTGATTCACCTGGGAAACTTCAAGACAGATGACAGAAGGAAACTTGGACAGCGAGATGTTATGACTCTGTTGTCATTAACAAAGTAACCGAAAGAAGCAAAATGAACACGTTTTGTAAAACTTAAAAAAGAAAATTTTATTTTCACAGTTACAAATGAAAATTTAACAGGAAATAATCCAAAATAATCCTAAGAGTTATACACAAGTCTAAAAATATTGAATACCCCGAATTATTTTCTGATCCTCAAATGTGCTCGTCTGCCAACAGTTCCAATATATCACAATGACATTGTCCAGAGCTCCTTTAAATAATTCATAATAGTCCCAGAATAATATTTTAGTCCAATAAGCACTTTGTAATTCCCATGAGTAATCTTAACAAATGTCTCCCATTAAACTACATAAACATTAAATATATCTGCAGAGTAATGTTAGAACGAGAACATAGGAAATAAGAATCCAAAATAGGAATTTAATCAGTTTCTCAGTTATCTTCTTATATACAAACATACGGTTCTAAAATGCGTTTTCTCCTACTCAGTACTTGACATTTAGTGAATACCCCACTTCTTTATAGAACCCATTCAATGGGAAATAACTTAACTCTTATAAGAACCCACTGACTTTATCTTAGTTTATTGTTAAAGCTCATGATGATTAAAGTCACTAAGCCTTCTTTGTATTTGTCTTCAATGCATTCTATGCATAATCATTGCTCAAACCAAACCCGACATATTTTTTCATTAAATTGCATACACAACCAAGCACCAAACAATACAGTGGTTGATGAACGAGTCTCACCTGAGTTTATTATTCAGCTACTTTATAATTGTCAATCTCACAGCTATGAGCTATAATTTATAAAACATCAAAAAATGAAAGACATCAAAACATACATGTGGTTTGGCAGTGATGTTTGAGAACCACCACGTGATCTGGTGGCGAATAAATAATGTCATTCATGCCTTATAAAAATGACCCAATTATTGATTTACAGTTATTACTGAAATCATTCAAATGAATAGGTGGTACAGTGTTAAATAGTGGGAATTTACACTATATAACAGTACATAGAAACATAAAGCTTGTACCTTTAAAGAGAAGCTTGAAGCTAGACATCTGGTGTTAAACAAACACAAATGGCTTAGATTTTCATAAGTCAACCGTCCAAGGATGGAAGACGGAAGATGCAAAACAAAGAGATGGTGATGGATATTATGAAAGTGAGGGACTGAGGAAAGCCAGACCATTTTTGAAACGTCTATGTTAGATCATAAACCTACAAGGCTGTATACCAGAAAAAGGATAGTATTCAGTAACACTTTCTCATAACTCAACCTCAAAAATAATGATCAACTAATTATTAAAATGGGCAAATGAAATTTAATGATTCCGTGCAGCTGACGTTAAGAAATTTTACACATGCGAATAATTGCATGTATGTTCCTATAAGATATTCATAATAAGACAATTACTACACTTTATATATTTAATATCTTTTCTTTGTACAAAACAAGATTGTAGAAATGAAAATGAATGTTAGATTTTTACCTCCAGAGTAAACTTTTTAACAGTTAATTCCAGATGAGATACCAATGATCGGTTAAGTTTCTTATATTTATTTCCTCAATCTTTGTTTTACAGGCGAAGAACTGCAACCATTAGATAATGTGTACTACAAGTCAATGTCTGTATCCCACCAATGTGGAAGCAGCACTGATGAGATAGGCTGTCTGCCACTTGGCCGCGTTATGGTGATTTTTCAGCTTCATTGACGTGGAGAGAACTAAATAGGACTGTACCAGAAACCCGTCCTTCTTCAGACAGTAGGCCAGCATATTGAGGGCAGTGTATATGTACCTCAGCTTCTCGTGTCGAATGACCCAGATCATGTTGTCTAAAGCTGCCATCTTCTGGGGAATCTTGTGCTGCATGTGATAACACTGATGCTCTAAAAAATAAAGATAGAATTTAGGATCCACCACCGCTGATGACTGCCAGTAGTCCAAATCAGAATCTAAAGAACCTTCGTAAGATCCTGTTGAGCGGAACATCTCTGGAATAAGTGCTTTGGGTGTACAGTGAATTTCTGAGGGGAGATAAGGCACTGGAAAGGCATTAAAATCTCTTATTAATTCTGTTGTTGAAAGATTGCCATTGATAATTCTAAGCCGGACAGGAACCTTGGGGCCCTCTGTTAGGATATTCGAGACAAGGAATGTGTAGTTTTCTTCAATATTTTGTAGTATATATTCTGCCAATACTACATTGTTCTGCAGGAGGTGGAAAGTAGCCAGCCTTAGTTTTCCGGATGCAACATCTGAGGATGACCCCAACAGGAGAAACTCGTGCGCCAAGTCTAGACGTTCCTGGTCTATGACGTCTTGTTCCAGGCATTTAGAGGCCAGATGAGATCCAAGGCTGGAACAACCAAATGTTGTAAGAATGTTGTTAATCTCCTGTCGTACTCCATGTGAAGGAAATGTTCCTTGTAATATACATGGATGTTTTTGAATACCTTGATTTAAAATGTTAAACCGACTCAACACACTTCTCGTCAACATCATAATTGTAATTTGCAGAGAGAAGGCAATACATATGTTATCATCATCAATCTGTGTAATAGGTGACTGACAAACTCTAATCAGTTTCTGTCCGATCCCGTTGTATGGTATTCTAGTAAGATACCTTCCCTTTTGTCTAAATATATTGTGTAAACCATTAGCCAGGTTGCTTTGAATTGGACCATGCACATTACCTAGAAACATATTTTCAGCCGGAATGAAATAATTAGGGTAATAACCTTCCTCTACCCAGGTACTCAACTTTCTTAAACACAGATCTATGCAAAGCAGAAAATTTTGGGGATGCCACAGAGGTCCTGGTGTGGTTTCTATCATCCAAAACATACAGGTCTTCAAGTGATAGCTACTCAATGCATTTTCCCCAAACTTCGGCTTGATGAAATATTTGATAATCATTTTTAGTAATACGTAGCATTTGTATTGAATATGGTTGAATTGCCACACTAGAATTTTCTCCCCATACGATAGGGATATTCTCCATTCAAGATGTTTGTAAACACTTTGTTTGTGTCCAACTGGTACAAGTAGTGCCCCTGACTGTTGAATGACGGATACTGTTTCTCGTGATGGCCAGTTGTGTTCCCTCTGTCGTGTTATCCACTCTGAGGCTGTATTAGGCCACGATAAGCATCGATAAGCAATCACAGCATCCACAGAAAGATATCCAACTTTTTTAGTATTGGCTGGTCCATGATGTTCATCAGCTATTTCCCTTTTAAAACTGGGTGCAGTATTGCACAAAACAGATTGACCATACCTATCTAATCTTAGGATACTATTTTGAACATTACATACAGGAACTGGTTGATCGATCAGTACTTGTTGTAATTTGACATATCCAGGAGGCGTAGTGTCATCAATGATCATGAGGAATGTCAAATGACTGTTCCTCCAGAATTGCAGATCCTGCAGCACAGTGATGTCATTATCACAATGAATTACATCAATATCTGAATATAACATCGTAGCAGTAGTCGCCTCCGCTTGACTCCCGAACACATGAATTTTACTCTTATCACGAATGTTCATTTTCCAAAGCTCTTCTACCTGCAGCCACATGTTAATTTTCTTCCACCGAGCATCCTCCCGAAATCCTGTTGTGTCCAGTACTCTCATGAGTCTTAAAGACACATCCTTATAATAATCAGGAACTTCCATGTTGATCGCTAGTCTGAAAAATCGTAACAGTTACAAGGGCTTAAAGTCATCCATATTTTTGTTGAACATTCTACAGCCACTAAATAGATTTACTATAATGACTTAATTCTGGCCCCATTTCAGTTTAAGGACATCAGCATCTCACAAGATCAATAAGTAAATAAGGAGAGGACGAAGACGAAGAAGAAGAAAAGAAGAAGGAATATAGCGATAATCAAATAATTTAATGTAAGATGGTTATAAACTGGTTTAGAAGTATATCAATTTTTGAGTAAAATGTCATTTTGTTTACACACATTATTGTTGTGGAGATTTGTAATGTTATTCGTTGTCACTAATTTGGTTGTATTAATAGTAGTAGCAGCAGTAGTAGCGGTAGAATTATTAAATAAGAAAAATCTGGTCATAAAAGAGTCCTGTAAAAATGAATAATAAATCAATCAGATAGTCTTTAGTTGCACTTTCTATAAACTTGAATTTATCAGAAAATATTCATTACGTTACATGGTTTTCTTTTTAGAGTATTTTTAAATAATGTGCTTTTACTGTATTTGCCTTTCTCACAAAATCAGTTAAGTTGCCATCTGAATTTGACACAAATTATCTGAATTTATTGGGTTTCATTAGCACAAGGTTCCGATATTCTCGTATCCTTTGCATAAACAGCTCTTTGTATAGGTCTTAAAATTATTAAAGTCAGATTACAGAGGGAATGCTGTGTTACAGAATAAATTATCATTAGCAATAACGAAAGGCAAAATTTAGTACAACGGACGTTATACATTTTGCAAATGTATTTTCTTTCCTATACAAATTAAGATGCAAAAAAAGGAGTTCTTTCAATAGAAAATGTTATTCTTGCAAAAGTGACAAATCAACAGTATTTCATTTAATCAAGCATTTGTACTGTGTTTTGTTCTTATGCTTATTCATTGGGAATATAATTAATACTTTCTATTACTCCAAAGAACGAATTAATTAATTCTGTATTTTTATTTGTTCCTTTAATTCATTAAGTTATATTTCATTTTAATTTCATTCTTCCATTCTTTTCAATTTTCAGCCCTTTATATCCTGTTAAGTATTTTACCTCTATTTCTTTAATATTATCTCTACATATAAAAAGATTTATACATCACGTTGGACCATTAAAAATTTCCCGGTAACACAAATTACACGATTCCTCCCTACCTCCGTTTCAAAATAGCATAGTTTGTTCATAGTTTTAAAATAGCCTCTCATGTGCTAGCTATTCGCAGTGAAAGAAGACCATCACTTAGCACAAGATATTTGATTATTTTTATGTAAAGGGGAAATCTCCGACCGGGATTGGGACCTGAAGATGGACAGAATAAAGAATGACAAACTTCAGCAGCATACAGCTTCTTAGCCTGACAAGGAAAGGAAAGGCAAATGCTACCGGAGTTATTTAAAAGACGTGTGCGGTATACATAATAATTATCTACAAACACTGATGGATATATTACGCCCACACTTTATACAGATTTAATCTTCAAACATGTGCAACCCAGCAAGAACATTCATTACTCCTTTCGGTACTGCCGTCAAACATACCGTTAAGTTAACCACTATCAAGCATTCGCCTGACTGAATATTGTTTGAACAAACACCTGTCAGAAGGAGCCACAGTTATCACTTTTTAAATGTTACTGATGCGACGGTTTTAACTCTATCTGCTGTTCAGCTGAAACTTAATTTAATATGTAATGTTTATGCAGAATACATCTTAAGTTAAAACAAACATATATGTTGTTCAAGTTATTTGTTTGGCTGCATGAGGTATGAATGTAATTACAATCCATGCCAAACTCCCGACCCATGAACTAAACAGCTATGCATTATCTACCATGACGTGGAATACGTGACATATATTAACGGGATATATTGTTACATAATAAAAAATCGATATTTGCGTTAAATCATACAGTTATCCTGTGGAAAGAGAAGGGAATTAAAAATAATCCCATTGTCAATGCTGTCTTTCTAGTATAGTGATTGCTCGAGTGAAATAAAGGTCAATGTGTCATGTGAAATGATGATGTCACGAAACTTTCCTCACTGCATTTGTACATAAAAAGACGTGAACACTACTGACAGGCTTGTTTTACATCACAACCATACCACTTGTCAAATCCAATGCAAGAAGACTTTCCTTTAAATTGAATTGCCCGTGTATTAATAATGATACATGGAAAAGAATCATAATAAAATTTCTAACAAATAATTCTGACTTGTTTCTCTGTGAAAATAATTTGGTGTAACAGTTAAAATGAAATTGCATGCTTAGTCTCGACAAGGATATGTAAATTCCATGGGTATATTTATAGTATAAAGAAATTTATATTCGTCATAGCCATATTCGCCACAGCCAAGTGTCCATGAGATTATGTAATATGTCAGCAACCACAACAAATAGGCCTGAGGTAGGAGGCTAGTCAGGGACAAAAAAAAAAATGAATTATAATGGTGATATTACTCAGGCAGTTTGAATTTGGAACCTAAAGAAAGCAAAACAGAAAACTATACTGCAAAAGTGTTTAACCGATATAGTGGCATCTGGTCAATACCGATAATTTATTCAGTTGCTCTTGATCATTCACTCACTTGCTCCCTCCGTTCCACTCAATCAGTCTGGGCGAAATACATAACAGACATTCACCATGACAATTTCCAACTCTACCATTTTCCTATTCTTTTCCTACCTATATCAGCCTCTCCATGTTTTGTAAATAACACAGATCTATCCCTATATCATTTGAAAAGGGTGTCTTAACTCAAATGTGATCTGATTTTAGAGCGTAGATGTGTTTCTGTACAACATTACATGGAACTGGTTATACTTTGTAATTAAACAGTGGTTTTATCTTAAGTGTCAACATTTATCCTCTCAACTTGATGCGACATGCCTAATCATAAACCGAGGGGTTCCAATCAGTAAAACATATTAATTAGGGTCACTAATATGACTGAGGTAAAGTGGTGTAAATTAGAAAATATTCTGACATTTTGTCGAATTGCTTTACTTTACAAATGAATGAGAATGACCGATATTGGTTGTATTTGGGGAGGTATCTCTTTGGAGGTCTATTCATTAGAACCTGAACAGTTATATTCACAAGTTCGATCGACAAATCTAAAATATTCCAGATAAAACCCCAGAGAAAAAACAAAAATTGAAACGCATTAAAATAATTGTGAAAACACTGAACGAATCGTTGCAAGGTTCGATTAGTTGTAATTTTGGAGAACGAAGTAGATGCTTGTTGTGGAATTTGACATTGTAATGTACAATTCCTCTACTCATTTCAACATAGCAGAGAAATTTAATTTGCAAACCTTTTCATTAACTGGAAAGCAAATGCCTCTAATATATCCCTAATGCAACAATAAAGACAACAAACTTAGAATTCGAAAGACATAAAAAAAAATAATTTTAATGTTTTTCTACCATAATAAAAGGAATATTTGGCATTGCCTTTTTATATTTACAACGACGTTGGCGTCCTCTGTGCTCCATTGAATATAAATCATCTGCATTAGTGACCTTGCATGTCAGGTTCGGTGATTTTAGTTTCACAGCTGCGAGACTTTACAATCACAGTCATTTTAATACGATTTTAAACCGAGCAATCATAGTAGCACGTCAGCAGATATCCATTTCATTAACATAATAATATTCTAGTCTTACTGTCATTGTATCAATTTTTGCAAACAAGTCTAAATGCGCCAGTGAATATTGATATTGCAATTAGTGTTGGTCCCATTTTTACGAGCTAGTTGGTATAAAAATATATCGTTAGTCAGGGGCGGGCCGTCCACACAGGTCAGAAGGCAGTTTCCGGGGGGGGGGGGACAAGTTAAATGGAGCGCCAAATTTCAGGATATATTATGTTGGGGGGACAGGGCAACTGTATGGTTCGCTTTGGGTGCCAGTTCCTGACAACTATTCTAGGGCCGCTCAAGGTGTTAGCTGAAATTATCCTCTTACTACTATGTACCCCATAAGAGTGATTTGGTGTACACGAAAATGCTACCCAATTCGGATTTAAATTTTGGGTTCGCTTGTGCAATAGAAATATTAGAATTTTATATTTAGCGTTCTCGTATCTGTACAGGAATGTGTTAGTTTGAAAATATTATGCTGTGCGAGAGAGAGAGAGAGAGACTGAAAAACAGACTTATCACTGAGTTTGTTTATAACTCTCTCTCTCTCTCTCTCTCTCAAATGCTACCAACACATTTGTTTTATGTCGGTACAGATTGGTAGTGATACTGATAAGATTTAATCTGTTAATATTATCTGTACATAGTACAGTCTCCCACTTCAAGCTGGGCCAACAAATCTTTGTCTCTAATGAAACAGTAAGTAATATACCACCTCCCCTTTCCGAAAATTTATCATTCATTATACAGATAAAAATCAGACTTTCACATGCAAAATGTGCCCAACGAAATGTGTAAATGACAGCACCTTGCAAGAAATGTATGATGCAATAATGTTTATGTAAGGCAGTGGTTCTCAGACATTTCTTTCGAGGACCACTTGAAGATTTGCAAGGTTCTTGATGGACCACTTAATGATTGTTGAGAATCTTGTCAGCCCACATAATGATCTTTTCTAATTTTGACTGTACCTTTAGCTAACCGTTGCAGAGTGGTTTGGATCAATGCAGTACGTATAAAACTTAATAACAATTAACATCTTTTATTCTGCAAATAGAAGTATACAATTTATATTTAATACCAATAGTCTTTCCTTTCTGATGTAATGGACTAGTCTGTCGTTTTGAGCAAGGTTCAGGTACTCGATTGTACCGCAACCTTTCTTCGGACCACCAGCCATCCTCGTATCACAGCTTGAGAACATGTTTTACTCACAGGGGCTCGTATCGTTGCTTACAATTTACCTGTCATACATGTACTATATAATAACTACAAGGGAGGACACTTCTCTCCTTTCTCGCACGACCTATTTAAGAATAAACGCTGATATTTCAAGCTACATTTCGCGTAGCGTAATAAATTTGGTACCGATGTTTAGCTCAGGCATTCGACTTTGTATGCGTAACCGAAGTTTGGCTTACTATTAGATCTGTAAGAAATGCCAGACCATTTTCCCACGGTACTGCCCGACATGGCCCTGATCGCGCTCGCTTAATATGCAAGAACAACGCGCCGAATGGAATGCTCCCTTCTCATTGGCCAACTGAAAATAAGTTATAAATAAATGCAGGACGTCATCTTCTTTTAACCAATGAGAGGACAGTATTCCATTCAGCGGGATTTCACTTGCATATTAAACGGGCGCGATCAGGGCCATGTCGGGCAGTACCGTGGGAAAATGGTCTGGCATTCCTTAAAGGTATGATAGTAAGCCAAACTTCGGTTACGCATACAAAGTCGAATGCCCGAGCTAAACATCGGTGCCACATTTGTTAAACTACGCGAAATGTAGCTTGAAATATCAGCGCGAGAAAGGAGACAAGTGTCCTCCCTTGTAATTATCATATAGTACATGTATGATGGTAAATTGTAAGCAACGATACGAGCCCCTGTGGTTTTACTAAAGGTACTGATTGACCGTGAGCGTGGGTTTGCAGATAGAATGAAAGAATAACAAATAAACCTCAGTAATCTTCTGCTTTCTCTGTATGACAGAAGAAATATGTGTGTGTTTGTGTGTGTGTGTGTGTGTGCGTGTTTGTGAAAACCTGACTTCTGCATAAATTTATTCACTGATCCCTCCACGTATAGTGAGGTCCACTGAACAGTCCTGCCAGGCATTTCGGAAGAGATTTATATCACAGCCATACTACTCGCTAATTTAAATTTCTGTGTAAATGATTCAATCTTTACTTTCGACTACAGTGATCGTGCATATTTAGGTTGTAATCAACTTACCTTAATAACTAATCTTGACCTGTTTTATGTGAAAATCAACTCGTGACACCATTATGAACAACATGGCGACATCGTCTCAACCCGGATATATAAAATTACCAGGAGATATTTATAGGCAACAAGTCAATATTTGGCGTGATCACGTGTTATTTAGTCAGCATGTATTATGTGCTAGCCAGCCAGTAAAACCAGGTCAGATCATATATTTAACGGGTGTTTGTGTACTGAATTGAATGAGCCAGTATTCTACAGAGGGACAGCAAACCTTCATTGACCGACTCACTTCTTTTCAGCATCATTTCCTCTTTCTCTCCCACACAAATGTAAGCATGTATGTATGTATTTATGTATGTCAAATACATAAAATGGATTATTTGTTAGGAGTCAAGTTGAATTGGCACACCCTGCCCCAGAATTTCCATGTACATTTCCCAAAAGACAGGGAGGGGTGGAAGCCACCTTGTAAACTGTTGCTGCGATGAAGCGTCAATGTTGCTCTGATTTGTATGCTGTTTTGAGAATATGCGACTGATCCGGTATAAAATAACTTCTAACTACGCAAATTCGGTTTTATGCACATTTCTTTCTCATGTTTTAAATAAATTTTCTTTCATCTAGGAGATGTAAATTACCGATAGTAGAAAATTAAATATACAGATTTTACATATAAAATATCGTATCATTCCCGATTATCGGTATTTAACCCTATTCTTGAAAATTAACGTAGCCGGCATGTGTGAAATAACATACAATGTTTAGACATTTCAACCTATCTAGTAAGGAAAACGTCTTAAGATTTGCATGTTGCTTCATGACTGCGGGAATAGTTTAACTTGTACTAATACGCTGCAGTCGGATGCATTTTCACTTTTCCCACATTCTACACCTCACGAGCAGAGGCTGATAACGTCATCGCACGCGAAAAATATGAAAAATGCAACGTATTTTTGAAACCAATGGTGTGTCTATATAACCTACACAAGACACCTTTTAAAATAAAGATTGTATATTTTCGGAGGTCATTTCAGAGCTCTAGAGTCAATTAACAGTGCAGTTTGAGTGTCTGACAAGGTCGAGTTGCAACTAGTTAACAAAAAAGATATAACTCATGAATTTAAGGCCACGTGGTGACTCAGAATATGATGTAGCTGTTTTGGGTTGAACCATATGAATGGTAATATTTAAATAAATTTGAAGCAAAATCAAATAGAAATAGGGAGGGGTGGAGGAGGTCAGCAGTCAACTCAGATTTAGAGGTACACTGTGACTCCCCCTCCTTTAGGGGCACATGTTACCACATATTTGTGCACAAAGTGGCACTTTCCCCAAAAAATCATCATCGTCTACAATGGCGAGGAGATCCAAGACTGAACCACTGCTCCTAAGCCATTTTACGTGTAGGCATCTGTGCCACAGATTTTGTCCATTGGGATAAGTATGACCATTTGGATAAGCTACATCAAAATGCGTCGCTGGAAAGCCACATGTATTCGTTGTAACTTTCGAGCACTAAACAGTGCGGTAAACCCTCCATATATAAGTATTGTCAAGGACACCTCCAAAGACTAAAAAGGGGTGGCTTTTGGGTTGGGGTGAGTGGAACATTCACCTGTACTTGCTGGAGAATAAAAAGCACAAGAAGGTGCTTGCGCGCCAGCATCACCTGGATGAATTTTGCGACTGAGTTCAAATAAATTACAAAACAACACACCTCCCCACAACACCAACAAATTATTAAATGTCCTTTTAAAATACCTATTTATAAAACCCATCCCCGCAAGTATATATTATAACATGCTGGCGAGAAAATACTTTCATTAGATAACGAGGCTAATATTTCTAAAGTCATTGGTGGCTGAGGGCCATTGACCTAATTGAGCGCAACAAACTTAGAATTATGAAGGAATGAAAAGAAAATAATTTTAATGCTTTTCTACCCTTATAAAAGGAATATTTGGCATTGCCTTTTTATATGTACAACGACGTTAGTGTACTATGTGCTCCATTCAATATAAATCATTTGCATTAGTGATCTTGCATGTCAGGTTCGGTGATTTGTCAGTTTCACAACTGCGAGACTTTACCATCACAGTTACTTTAATACGATTTTAAACCGAGCAATCATAGTTTCACGTCAACAGATATCCATTTCATTAAGATAATAATTGTTACGTATAGGCTCATTCAAAAGTAACAAAAGAAAAGAGTGAAGACAACAAGCTTTGTAAGTTTTAACAAAAATAATTTATTTCCCTAGAAAACACGGTGTAGAAGGTGAATATATGAAATAGGACTTACGGTTTGCGAAGAAAACCCAAACATTTATCCTAGAATTGTGAAAATATATGAGTCCTATTAATAAATAGTTCTAACTGAATCAAGATTGAATTTCAACGATGTTCCAAGATGGAGGATGATGACGTCAGACGAAGTCTTTACAGAACTGTCCAGAATTTCACGTTGAACCACAATTTGTACTGTTCCAATTTAGAATGAATTTCTACTGAATGTCTTTGTCCTAAGCCACTTGTGTAGTTCTCCAGGGAATAAATTATTATTTTCTAAAAAGTGGATGAACGTCTGTAGCTGTCATCTATAACAAAACACATCTCGAGCTCTACAGATGTAAAAATGAACAACTCTTTCCAGCACAAGAAAAATATACCTTCTTCTTTAAGGTATTAAAAACGACTCTAATCATTTCACAGGGATCTAAGTGTTTTTAAAACGAACTAAGACGTCATTTCAAGCGAGCACGAAGAACGTGGTTATTTTATCATCTAACAATTTCAGTACACGTTAAGCCAGAAAATGACCTTGGCCACAACCAATGGTTTATGCCGGATGTTTACCAAGTCGGCAATCTAAACATAATGATTACGAGAACCGAGAGTCGTATTTCGTTCTAAATAAATACGATATTTCTTTCAAAAATATCAGATCTCGTGAAAACAATCATAATAATAATATAATGGTACAAAAATGAAATAAAAAGAATTCAAATTTTAACACACAAGTAATTAAATTACATGGTCGTAACATAATATTCTAGTCTTACTGTCATTGTATCAATTTTTGCAAACAAGTCTAAATGCGCCAGTGAATATTGATATTGCAATTAGTGTTTGTCCCATTTTTACGAGCTGGTTGGTATAAAAATATATCGTTAGTCAGGGGCGGGCCGTCCAAACAGGTTAGCAAGGCGGTTTCCTAGGGGGACAAGTTAAATGGAGCGCCAAATTTCAGGATATATTATGTTGGGGAGGGCGGGGCAACTGCATGGTTCGCTTTGGGCGCCAGTTCCTGACAACTATTATAGGGCCGCTCATGGTCTTAGTCAGCTGAAATTTTCCTTTCACTACTATGTGCCCCATAAGAGTGATTTGGTGTACAAGAAAATGCTACCCAATTCGGATTTAAATGTTTGGGGTTCGCTTGTGCGATAGAAATATTAGTATTTTGTTTATAGCGTTCTCGTATCTGTATAGGAATGTGTTAGTTTGAAAATATTATGCTGTGCGAGAGAAAGAGAGACTGACAGACAGACAGATCACTGAGTTAGCAGCAGGCAAGGTGAACCCTACAAATTGGTTTCGAGCAAGTTTTTCATAAAATAAAGGTTCCTACAGGGGCTGAAAAAATAATGTCAATAACGCTAAACCGAACCTCCTAACTTTTATTATTACCGTATAGTTTGAAAAAACTGATAATAAATCGTTTGGTTTAGCTCATTTTTGTTATTTTATTTTTGAATCTTTGTTTTTTATGTTATAATGCGTTTAGTTTACTCGCCGGATCACTCAATTTTTGTCATTCACCCTGCCTGCTGCTCTGCTGCTGTAATTAAACAGCCAGTATAAATATTATTAATATGGTTGTCATCGGAGAACCTCATTCTGCTAGATTAGCAAGAGAACGACTAGAAGCAATTAAAAAATATTTACCTGTTCGTGATGCTGTTCGACAACAATTACAAGAACGACAGGAATCTCATGTTGAATTTGAGGAGGATACAAAACAATTATTTAAACCTATTACAGAGACATCTAAACCTCTTCTTCCAGTATCTGAGAAAATTGCAGAGGCAACTGGAAAAATAGCGGAAAGAACAAAACAGACAAAAAGGATTCCAGCTGAAATTGCTGCGGCTCAACCACAATTACAAGAAGAAGTACAACAAGTACTCGAGGGTATTGACAAAGTTCGTGAGGAGGTCGGTGACGTAATGGATCTTGTTACGCCAAAACCAAAACCAAAACAAAAACAAAAACCAGCCCAATTAACCGAATATGGTTGTAAACTACTTAAAGAAAACGATGTTGCGGTCGCTGCAACAGGATATTTGCAACGTGATAAATTATTAGATCCAGACACCGCTAGTGTTCCTGAAAAAAAATGGGTTCCTTTTATATTTCGACAATCTCGTGGTATATCTAAAATCACCAATAAATATAAGGATGATTTTAAAACTTTTATGAGACAAGTCGAAAAAGTTAAAGAAGGTTCATTATTTGGAGATATATCACAACAACAACAATTATCATCACCATCACAACAACAACAATTATCATCACCATCACCAAAACGATCACAACGACTATTACCACCACTACCACTATTACCACCACTACCACAACAATTTGAACAACGAGAACAAGAACGACAAGAAAAGATGAAAAGATTGGAATCACCACGAGAACCAGTCAGAACAGCAGAGGAAGAATATCAAGATCCTGAAATGGAACACATTGCGTTTTCTGCAGATTCTACTGGAGCAACTGGAAGT
>JAECUM010091246.1:0-13569 GCA_016617855.1 Megalonaias nervosa
AAGGTTCATTATTTGGAGATATATCACAACAACAACAATTATCATCACCATCACAACAACAACAATTATCATCACCATCACCAAAACGATCACAACGACTATTACCACCACTACCACTATTACCACCACTACCACAACAATTTGAACAACGAGAACAAGAACGACAAGAAAAAATAAAACGATTGAAATCACCACGAGAACCAGTCAGAACAGCAGAGGAAGAATATCAAGATCCTGAAATGGAACACATTGCGTTTTCTGCAGATTCTACTGGAGCAACTGGAAGTGGCCTTACCACACAAGGAAGTGGTCTCGTTACTCTATGTCCTAATAACGTCCTTGCTGACGTTGAACGACTAGAAATCCTCATCGGAGGAAAACGAGCTGGTAATAATTCTCCAGAAATAATTAATGAAGCAGCTGATATTTGCAGACGGTTATTTACAGGCGGTATCATGGACGTTGATGTTTAACAGTCTCTTATTAACGAAATTGCCGATGACTACTACAGTGACTAAGTACGTAATTAAATACAATTACTATAATAAAATGATCGTACATAGTACTCAACGTGGACCAACTATAGTCAGGGCAATAAACTCACGATTACCAGTATACAAGACAACCTACAGAGATGGACTAGGTGATGTTGTTCAGGGTCTATTTAGAAGGATAGCCCCAAAAGCAATACCGATCGCAAAGCAACTGGGTATGAAAGCTATTGATGTTGTTTGTGAAAAAGGTATTGGTGCTATGGGTAATCTCGCTGGTAAAGCATTTTCAGCGATCAAAGATAGGCTAGCACGATTAATACGACGAAAACCTCAACCACTAAAATTACCTAGTACTGAAGTAATGCCTGCAAATGTCAGTAAAATAATAAATCAAGTTGCTAATCAAAAACTAGCAGAGTTGGCTGATGTATCAATGTCAGAAAAAGAAAAAAATATAACCGCTAGTCTGATAGCAGGAAGTGGTCTTCGTTTTAGACGATAATAAATATAATAAAGATGTTCAAACGCATATCTGATCCAGCATTTGACATGGACGCACCAGTACTCAAAGATGAGTCTGTGCGTGATTATCAATATTATTCTTATGATGCTCGAATTCCAGATCAACGTGGATGAATTGAACTACAGGTTCAGGATACAAGTAGATATTTCTTACCCGCTGAGGCTTTTATTGAAGTAGAAGGTAAAATTTTTAAAGCGGATAATACTGAATACGATAATAATGTTGCTTTTGGTTTTGTTAATAATGGTATTATGGCGTTATTTGACAGCGCCACTTATATGATTGATGGTAAAAATATTGAATCAATTCAGAAGGACGTTGATGTTGCTACAACGATATTGGGTCTAGCACGATATAGCGACGATTATTCAAGATCAGCTGGTCCATCAATGATGTTTGTAAAGGGCACTTCTGATCACCCGGATCATAAAAATGTAACTACAGGTAATGTAAGAAATGCTGCAGGAACCGCAGAATCTTCCGCAGTAATATCAATGAACGCAAATTTCAACTTAGGATTTGCATCACGCAAAACAATGTTGAAAGATAGAATGTTTTCATGTGCAATTCCACTTTCACACATATTTGGATTTTGCAGAAATGTCAGAAAAGTTATTTTCGGAGCTAAACATACTGTTGTACTCGTACGAAAGGCTACAGACAATGATGCAATATGGCATGTTGAAGGTGCTGATGATGCTGCGACTAGAGCACTTCATGGTAAAGTAGTATTAACCAAACTTTCATTGTGGATGCCGGTGATGACTCCAACAATACCTGAAGAAGAACGTCTACTTGCTTTTATGAATCAAGGTGGTAAATCAGCGTTGTCATGGTTAACAATGACCACAGATGCTTTTCAGAGTGCAATTAATGGTTTTATTTACATGGCAAATAGCCTCTCAACAGGGAATAGCCGCACCACGACATATATTTATTGCGCTTCAGAATAATACACGTGTAGGTAATCAGATAAAAAGTTTAATGATATTTGACAAACTTGGTGTTTCTGAAGTTTCTTTAAGGATAAATGGACATCAAGAACCATCCGAGGATATATTACTGAATTTCGATCAAAATCATGTAGCACGTGCATATCATCGTCTAATGACGTTCATGGGTCGTGATCAAAATATTGATACTGGTTTACAAATATCACAATTGGATTTTACAACCTTATATCCAATTTATTACTTTTCGTTCGAACATTTAGATTTCACCAGACAGTCAGTAGTCGATATACATTTTCGAGCTCGTGTGACAATAGGAGCTATTGCCAATTACAGAGCAATTGCTGTTATACTCAGTGATAAATCAATATTACTTGAAGGTGTTGGTGGACGAATGCGAGTAGTTGATGCTCCAGTAGAAAACATGTAATTAGATCGTTTATGAATATTATAATGTCGTATAATCACGTTAATGTTAGTCTGACTCCTGGTCAGATTAAAAGGATACAATCAGCATAAAAAAATAACTGTGGATTAAAAATATTGCTAAAGAAAGAGCAGATGAGCGGTTCAAATAAATTATCTCTTACAGAACGTCAGCTCAGGCATTTCGATGAAGCCAAAAAATCAAATAAAGGTACAAAACTTAATCTTTCTGCGGATGCCATTAAAGATATCATTAAGACGGGTGGTATATTTCCACTTCTTGCTGCTATACCAGCATTAATTGCCGCTGCAGCCCCAGCTGTTGCAAAAGCAGCTGCATTAGGCGCCGTTGGAACCGCTGCTGGAATGGCATTAAAGAAAGCAACAGGAAAGGGAATTAAAAAAAGGGAAGGGGTCTAAGATTACCAGGGACTCCACATTCATGGTACGGAAAAGGCCTAAGATTACCAGGGACAGTTTACTGATATCTCCTATGTCCAATTTTGATTTACTAGATGCTGCTAAAAAATTAAAAATAAAAAATTTTAAAGGAGTTTTCATGAGAGATCAATTACCGAAACAACCAAATAACATTGAAACCGGTATTATTAATCTCGATGAAAACTCTGGTCCAAGCACACATTGGGTCGGATATGCAATTGATCCACGTGGAATTATTTATTTTGATTCATACGGACTAGCTCCACCAGAAGAATTCTTAAAGTATATTAGCGGCTATCAAAGTACTCCAATATGGTATTCAACATTACCAACACAAACATTAACTGATCCACCAATATGTGGTCGAGAAGTACTTAACGTACTTGATGCTGTATCAAAATCAACAAAACCACCTCACAAAGTTGTATATGAATATACTACGTTGTCACATTTAAACAGACATTAGTAAATATAATGGTGGATACTTATGGAAGATCTTCTCGTGGTAAAAGTCAGCAGCAAGCTGATTTATCTAAATACGCAACTCTCGATCAGCTCAGAAATGAGATTGATGATTTATTAAACATAACCAGTGTGGATCAAAACGAAGTAGTTGTTTTTCAGGATAAAGAAGGACGATTAAAAACTAGTAATATACAACTGCCAGATATACTTATACGAGTTCCTAATGCGGTTGTTAATAATATAGTTACTTTTACTGTTCAGGGTAAAATACAAGATTCCGGTACGTCAGTCAGCGATTATATTAAGAAAGCTGGTGATTCATTTACAGGTAGCATTATTATGAATCAGAATAAAATTATAGGAAATATGTCGACGATCAAGAATCTAAATACGTATTGGCCAACGGCGGTATAATGCGTGCATTTCTTAATATGAATAATAATGGTATTAATAATCTTAGAACACCAGAATATGATTTTGATGCTGCGACGAAGAAATACGTCGATGATAAGGAAATTCCTCTAAAAAAAAATTAATGACGAAATTACTACACTTAGTGCTACTTTTTCTAGACATGTAGAAACGTTCTTAAATTTTCGTAGAAATGTAAACAAAACCATTAAAGATTTTTTTGGGGAACAACCAACCATTGACATAAAACTAGCTGACGTTAACATGAAACTCAATGATATTGTCAGTGGAATACCTAATATTGTTCAAAAAACTAATCTGATTAAAATTCCACACGGACAAATTAAAAATATCGTGTACACAGTAGCATCGGGGCTAACAACATGGTCACAGCAAAATAACACTATTAAATATACCGCGGAGGTTACTGGTGTTTATAGACTATCTATCTTTAGCTCTGCAAAGTTTAAAATTTATACTACAACATTTCCGTGGCGTCATTCAATAGATGCTTTCTCTGGAGTTGTATCTATAGTGTTAAATAAGGATGCTGAAGAAATATTTTTACTGGAAGCAGATGATCAAACAATAACCGCAACGTCTTTCTGGTGGTGTTTGGAATTTGTAGCTGAAACACCGCAATTAGTCACTTAATATAACAATAATGGATCAACTTCAGTCTCGCATCGACGTTCAACGTTACAGATGCAATCAGGTATGTGAGCGTCTGACTAAACTAAATAATTTTATCGACTATTATAACACGAAAATAAAAAATACAAAAGGCGTATAGTTGTCATCGATGTAGTTGTTTACTCGGTTTCTGCTGTTATTGCTGGAACAGGATTATTATTATCAACATTGACGATGACAGCACCTGCTGTTATAACCATCATTGTTTCAGCATCAAGGACTATTGCTGGTGTTCTCGGTATTATAGCTAAAAAGATAGATACCTGTACAAATGCTAAATTGCACGATTATATGATTAAATTACATACAGTGGCAGAGGCATGTTCTAAACTATCTTTGTACGTTTCTTCGTGTGTTAGTGATGGTGAAATATCCGATACTGAATTTGCGATGATGATGAAAATCTATGATGAGGCTTTTAAGGTGATCGCTAATGATTTTAACGAATTAAATAACAACAATAATAATAATGACAGACAGGGAGTTACTTCAGCAGATCGTCACTAATACGACTCCGTCAAAAACTACTATGATATCGTTAAGTTCGACCATTCCTGAGTTTAGTGTCAATTTTCCAACATCAATTCCTGCAAAAGAAATAGCATTAGCACAATTGCGAGTTTATTATAGCTGGCCAAATATTAGATCAAAACCATTTGGTGGACTACAGCCAAATAGTTCATTAGTATTTGCTAATAAGAATAAGCCTGATGGAACTCCTGATTGGCAAGTAGTTGCTATTCCAACGGGCAGTTATCAAATAGAACAGATTAATGATGAGTTCCAACGCAGAATTAAATCTATTACAGGAAAAGAATCAAAAATAGCAATTACTGTCTACGAAACGACATTATCAGCAGTTATTGAAATAAATTCCCCTGATTATTCTGTAGATATTTATCAAAGTTCGATTAAATCAGTATTAGGATGGCCTGAAGATCCACCGGTTTATCAAGGACCACCAGAACCACAACGATCTGATTTCGTCGTAGATGTTGAAAAATTTATAAAACCTCCAGAATATCGAAAAACTTATCCGTTTATAGAGACTCCGGATGCTTATCGTGGTTATGCACAGTATAATCATTTTATAGATTTTGTTCGGGGTAAAGGTACAACAAGAATAGCAACAATTAATGTTGAAGAAATTAACTCAAAATCAAGACCAATTAAATCTGAACACGGACATATACTTAATGATCTAAGAAATTTATTTTCCAGCATCAGCACTTCCTACAACGATGACTTAAAGAATCAAATAATTGAGACAATACAACATTTGAATCAGGTTGCATCAGACTTAGAATATGTAAATAAAGCTCTCGTTGATAGAGAAAAAACATTAAACGTACCGGTAGATAGATTTCTTAGTACTTATATAGTTAATGAAGATGATCCTATTCAGCGTGTAAGCTATAAACGTTTATTTAAAACAGTATTTCTTAAATATTATGAAATCACAGAAGAACAGTTACCAACATTTGTAATTCCGGGATTTAACTCTGAAGAGCTAAAGAAGTCAGTTAATGATCTTATTAATGAACATTTTAAAAGAATATGTGATTCATGGAAAAAATTAATACCTACACCAACTATTCTTAAATATAATAATGATCCACATGGTGGAGGTCGTCATATCTCACCTGGTATTGTTAATATAACATCTACGATCGCGGTCAATCTAGTATGTGACGTAATTGATGACAGTTATCAAGTAGATCTTTCAAAGTCTAACCAGGCCCAACAGAGGTATATACTATATACATTCAGTCCTAAAGATCCGCCCGGGTGGTTAATTATATCTGAGCCAATTAATCCAGTTTATCTACGTGTACATAATCCATTATTATCAAGAATAAATTTCAAACTTACTGACCAGACAGGAAACATTCTGGATCTACGAGGAGAGTCTCTTAATATTAATTTGTATATACGCTCGTAGAACGTCTGATTATTTAATCAGGGGCAAAAAAATAATCTGATGAGTAAATATATGAATAATAATCATTCCTATGATTAAAGCAATTGTATATATAATAAAGCGAGATAACTCGGCTATCTCTCTCTGCGGAGTAAATTAAATGATTATTTCCCTTACTACTACGTCGTTACCTGTACAAATCCAGTTGTATATACGTGTATAGCATATTAGTCCGTCTGTCTGTTACCTTAACGAACTATAACTCATACGTGCAATTATTTTATGAATTTTGAAAAATTGAAGTACAGTTCTACATTCTAATAGTAATACAAGTTCTGTGAGACAGCGCAAATATTTTATATATACTTAAATTTAACTGCATTACTGATAAGAGAGCGATGGCCGAAGTGGTAAGGCGTTTACACGTAGATCGAAGTTGTGCAGACTCTCGTGTGTTCGAGTCTCCAAAAATGCTAAAGGTATTTTATCTTGCATTTGGCGACGGATGCTATTTAATTGGGGGAACCCGGAGCATTTCCTCGAAATCCACAACAAACAAAATACACTCTCCTACCATACACCCTTGAGGGGTGTACCTTTTACACTCCCCGGGGTTTTGTATGGGGGGGGAGAGTGTACAAAATCTGTTGGACGTCATCACCATTTGTATATATTTCATAACCATACAATCATATGTCATTAGGATAAGTTTATGTTTGTGCCGTCCACAATCAAATCAAAATCATAAACCATTTGTATATATTTCATAACCATACAATATATGTTTGTGCCGTCCACAATCAAATCAAAATCATAAACCATTTGTATATATTTCATAACCATACAATATATGTTTGTGCCGTCTGCAAAAAATATAATCATAAACATCTGTATATAATCATAAACATCTGTATATAATCATAATCATCCTCAAAAAACAGTCCCCTGACCTTCTGATCCTGCTAGGATGTCATATGGCAACCTAGGGGTTCACATAGGGTTATGGGGACTACATTTTTTTTAATAATTATTCAGAGACTGATATTATTTTTTATTTTAAAGAAATAATTATTATATAATGAACCAAGAAAACATTAATGATATTATTTCTGCTATTAAAAAATTAAAACATAATGGAATAAATCTCTCTGATAATCTCGATCCTGAAAAAATATTATGCGATTATGAAATATTAAAACAAAGAAAAATTGACAATAAATACACATTACCATCCAATTATAAATTTGTAAAATTAATCTATCAGTCTATGTTAGAATCCTTGGCGGTGGTAAATGAAAAACAGGTAAAGCTATTTGCGCCTCTTGCACGTTCGATCGAAAATATCAGATCCGAACTATCTCTTGAATACGAGAAAAAGAAGATCGTGGATAATCGTGTAATGCAATTAAGAAAAATTATGTTATTTGAGTCTGTCAAAAATGAAAGTGACACTGAGAGTAGCGACGGTGAAGGTACCCATAGCAAAATATAGAGTCGAACTATATACAATTTATTTATTAGGAAGACAGAGTTAGATATATTCAAATATTATCGACTGATCATATTTTATTGAATATGCAGATTTGTATGTTTTATTTGCGACATGTTGTACTGATTGTGGATGTATGCTAAAATATCTGGCAGCCGCATTAATTGAGGGAAAAATTATTTCTTGGTCTGTTTCTGTATTCATGGATTTAATAGCTCTCTTTTTAAATACTTTACATTTTCCAGTATTTCCACGTGCAGCATTCTGACTAGGTGTAATAGCTTGCAGGTTAGATAACCGATTATTTTTGGGATTTCCATCAATGTGATCAACTACAAGTCCATCTTTGATGACCCCATAAAAACATTCGAATATGAATCTATTTGATAAATAACTTTTTCCCCCAGCAGTAAATCTAAAATAACCAAATTTATCAAGGCTACCGACTGGGGTTTTTGATTCACAGCGTCTGATTACACCATCTCGGGATGCTTCATAATTTGTATATACTGGATGTTTAACAAATTCGTATTTATTACGAAATGCTTCTTCTTTTAATTTTCTTATAAAGTTTTTGTCGATATCATCATCATGGGTTTGATTTGTCTGAGTCATTTTATATAATAATATTATTTGTCTAAATCATTGTTTTGAACTCTGACCAGATAATCTTCTACGGTTTGTATAGGAGATTTACCTGACGATGTATTATTTTTTTTGTCATAATATCGTTTTAATTCTCTGTATTTTTTTCCGCCACATTTTAAACACAATTGAGTTTTTCCTCTGACTCCAACACCACACTGAATACATGGTATTGGACCTGTACTTTCATTTTTGATACTTTGCGCATGATTTCCGCAGTATTTGTTCACGCACGATTTATTACAATGAGAAGTATATCCATTTTTGAGCCAAGCACATTTGTTTTTTGTTTCAAGCATTATATATATATACTAAAATTTTAATTTAAATATTTGTCTTAATTATATGAACGAATTATCGGCAATTGAACCTAAAAGAGCTAGATTCGATCTCGACAGACTATCAGAATATAAATTTAGTACTTTGATGCAAGATCTGGCATTAACGTATGAGGATGTAACCGAACGTATTCGTGAAGCAAAAAATGAATTTCGTAATAGTGGCGCTGCTCATGTATGGTCAACATTCAGAGTTGGAAATGTTACTAATATGATGAATGACAAACGGGGAAAAGCGATTATTAATCACCTTGATGATCAAAAATATTTTATTTTAATAAAATTTATTGTAAATACAGAAGAAAATACTTGGATTATTCGTGATAAGCGCGATCCAGTACGCATACAATCAGGAAATAATATTGTTCTCTTAAATAATAAATCTAAACCCGGAATACTAACCGGTGTTGATAAGGCATATTATGAACGTGCATATCCAGTTACTGCAGTTGTATATGCAATATATCCGCTTAATAATAAACCTGACGTCGGGGATCTAAAGCCTATGAAGCTGTCAGAGTCAAGAATAAACTGTGTAGCTGAACAAGTTACAGAACATTTCATAAACGCGATACGTGGTAATGGTTTAACAGATTTACGACGTAAAAAATAAATACGTGGGCAGAATCAGTTAAAGATACTGGAGCATCTATTAAAGATGTTGCTGAACTAGAAAAGAAATTAAGATTTCCAATAACAGTAAAGACGCTGACAGGAGAGATATTGTACGAACCAAAATACATAAAAAATGGAACTCCTATAGATATTATTGATCATAATTCGCATGCGTGGACCTCAGCAGTAACAATATTTCCACGAGATAGAGCGGTTAAATTTTATGATGGACATATATTTGATTTTATCAAAAATACCAGTAAAAGTGACCCTGTATCCGTTTGGTTATTTCAAAGTTCAGAATATGATCATTACGATCAGTTTGTACGGCCTAATGGTGATATTTACCGTACAGAATCTCTTAATGTAGAAATGGAAAATTTTGCGCTGAAATATACTTCAGACGATGTCAAAGTTAGACTATTATTAAATAATTGTTTTACAGTTCCATCTGTAGCGGCTCATTTCGCTCAGGAAAAAAATTTATGGAAACCAACACGATCGGAATTTCTTGAAGATATTCATAAAAGCTGCGTAGAATATGGACACGGAGGATTATGGAATACTAAATATAAGTGCAATGACGTTATATCTGTTGATATGGTAGCGTGTTAACCTGGAAGTTTTCTTGGATACGGAGAATGTTCTGAATACTTTAAGAGATTCGGACATCCATCACACGAGATGACCAGGGTTGCGATAAACGGACATTTACCAGATTTTGATTTAACCGGATTTGCTCATGTAGAATCATTCGAGTTGGCAGAAAATCTCCATTCGATTACTTACGCTTGGTTTGGAAGACATTTTTCAGAAAAATGTTGGGTTCCAATAGTACTATTGCGATATATGCTTGATGTTGGAATTTTAATATCTTTACAGGCGAGTGAGGCAATTATATCGTATCGGTCACAGAAGCAAGTTTGGTTACCAGAACCAAATAGATTTAATATTCATGATGCCAGGAGAGAATTTCCTAATCTTAATGAAGATGACATTATTAAAATTACTAATAATATACGTAAATGCAGGGACGAGCATGATTAAAAACTTGCAAAAGATCTTGGTAGAAAGATAATTGGTAAATTTACTCAAGGAGGAGCATATGATCATAAAAGACACTGTACAAGATTGATTATGGACGATGCTGAACTCGATTTTATAATAGCTGATACAACGGAAAAAAATACATTTATAAATCGGAGTAATGCTTATTTGTCAGACGGAACCAAACTAGGTACAATTGTGAGTTATCTTGATGGTGACTCACCGCAGTTTACTCATTTAAGATCATCTATGCTGGCATATGTTTCTATAAATCTACTGTCTATGATAAATAGATTTCCTCGTGATGCTGTCAGAGTCGCCACGGATTCGTTTTATATAAATAAAAAATATACAGATTTGTTAAAACCGCTACTTGGTAATGGTGAATGGGGATCATGGAGAATAAAACAGGAAAATATACTTAGCTATTCTGAATCCGCCGACGTTGAAATTAAGGAAATATATTACAAAAATAATAATCAAGCATCAAAGTCATCAGCACCATCTGTATATGATCCTGTGGCTAGACATAAAACTGTTTATCTTAATGGATGCGGTGGTTCAGGTAAAACAACGCGTGTGATTAAATTATTCATGAATAATAATTCAGATATAATTGTTTTGACACCGACACATAAATTAGCCAGAGAGATAAAAGAGCGAGGAGTAAACTCGTGTACATATCATAGTTTCTTTAGATGGTGTGGAGACACATGGACTCCTGAGCGAATGGGTGAGAAATATATACCTAAATATATTATCGCCCAGCAGATACTCGACGACAGAATATTGATGTTGAAATTCCTGGTAGTGGAATACAGAATCTTGTCTTGAATGATATTATTTTAGTCGATATTAATGTCGTTGAGAATGCGCTGAATATGAATAAATCACCGTGGACGTTAGGATATGCTATAACTATTCACTCGTCACAGGGGTTAACTATTTCTGATACAAATATTTGGATTATAGATGATCGGATCGAATGGTCGAATTTAGTCTATCTCGCAGTTTCTAGAGTCAGAAGAATATCTCAACTACATAGGGTTATTATAAATTTTACAGAAAATAATAATCAGACTGTTAATAATGACGTAATAAGAAAAAACTATCTGGTTATAAGCAATGTGACAAAAAAAAAATAAGCGTGACTTTGATATTGATACTGAATTTATTATAACACTAAAACAACGACAGAATAATCATTGTGCAAGCTGTAACTGTAATATGTTATGGCAATATTCGAATAATAATCCAAGACAATTTACCGTAGACAGAATTAATAGTGATCTTGGTCATACACGTGATAATGTGATGCTGACCTGTCCTGAATGCAATCGACGTAGAGGTTCTGGTTATGTAATTGTATGTAGTGGTAATTGTGTGTCTTTAGGAATTACCTGTAATTGTTCACGTACAAATCCACGTTGAGGGGCGGTAGAATCTAATCTGTAGATTGGAGGTCTACCAGTGGATCTAACCACACTAGAAATTGTATGTGTAGTCACGCTCCAGATAGGATCGGTTGCTCTTTTTTTACCACCTTCAAGTTCGCCAGGTTCATATAAATATCTTACAGTTACATTACCTAATACTGGTTGAGGTTGATGTCTGTCATTGCTACGGGGTATATATTTTTTTGTAATCGCATTAGAAGGTTTCATGGAAGTTGAACGAGTAATTTCGTTATTTAACGCAGCTATCACACTTGGTAACCTCGCAACCCATTCACGAGATCTCTCACCGGACTTAAAGTCAGTAGATATTTCCTTTGCGTATTGGTATCCAAATAACGGCTCGGCAAGTGTTCGATTAAATCGTTCAACAATTGCCTGATCACGATGAATTTCAGTATGTCCTCGTCTGATTTTAACGTTACGTTTCTTCATCAACGATAATACTGCACCAAGAAATTCTTTGCCAGGATCAACCTGTAATAACTGTGGCCATCGTAGACCACCTTGTGGTCCAGATCCTCGCTGATAAATTCGTTCAAACGCAGATGCAACTTCAGACGCTGTCTTTGTTGATAATGGTTCAGCTTCTTTATATCTACTTGCAACGTCAACGACAGTTAATGCGTATTTGTATGTGCGTGATTGACGTTTACCAATTTTAATGGTTTCGTGTGGTAAAAATAAAATATCAGCTTGATGAACCTCATTAGGGACGCTGACATCAAAATGTGCATATTGAATTTTTTTTAGGTGGTGGTAGATAAATTTGCCATATTGCCTGTCGTGCTAACCACGCTGCAGCAACAGAATGTGAGACTTTTGCTGCTTCAGATAATTTACTAATAGCTGATCTGCCTCTCCAATATCCTCTTGGGCTATAATAAATGGATTCCATTATAATATTTATATAATTAATTACCAGCCCCCAACATTATTTTACTTTTCATGGCAGATTTTACTAGAAAACTAGCTAATTTATCTCTGACAGATTTATTTGGTATAGAATTTAATGCATGAATCAATTTTACATCTGCGAGATGCCTTTGTTGTAAATCTTTATTTTTATACGCAACATCATGAACATGACACGCTTGATCAATCTTATTTATTGGATACTCTCCTGATCTTGGTTGATCTTGATTATCAAGTCGGATATCAAGTCGAGTTCCAGGACCATAATAATTATATCCAGGAAGATGTTTCTCACCGGGGTATTTAACCCATAGAGTTCCTGGTAATTTTCCTAATAAAGCGGCAATATCTCCACCTGTCTTTGTTTTGACAAATTTGTATTTCTTCGTGCCACATTTAACGCATTTGCCTGTCAGAGTACGTCGTTTATTTTTTGTTGTTATTGTAGTTAATTCAGCAGTGGGTGTAGGAATTTTACACCGAACACAATATAGACTCATATTATTTATTATATGGATACAATTGACTTTTCGGCGACACGAAAACAGGAGCCAGTGAAGCATCATCCAGCATTAGCAAATTCGATAAGGATGATTATAATAGGTCCATCTGGATCGGGTAAAACACAACTATTATTAAATTTAATAATGCGATGGTTAAAATGGAGTAAACTGTATTTAGTAGCACCATCTGTAGATGATCAACACTGTTACGAAGTACTTAAAGATTTTAATGAGAAAGC